>JADRCD010196011.1:18473-35976 GCA_019843815.1 Montemys delectorum | reverse complement strand
TCTCTCTCTCTCTCTCTCTCTCTCTCTCTCTCTCTCTCTCTCTCTCTGCTTTCTTGTTTAGGAGATGTGAGATCTCAGCTTACAGCTCCAACTACCATGTCTGCCACCTACTGTCCCTGACATTATGGGCCTTAACTCTCTGGAACTGGAAGCCCAAAATAAATTCTCTCTTATATAAGTTGCCCTGGTCATAGTATTTCATCGTAACAGTAGAAAAGCAACTAAGACAATGACTACAGTAGTAAAGCAGAGAAAGAGAACAAGGTCCATGTCTGAGAGTAGCAGTCGTCCTGATGAGTAGTCACTACAAGTGGCCCTGCATATCACTCAAGTTCAAGGCTGTACCTGGCCTACTACAGAGGATTCTTGAGATGGCATTTCACAATGGGATTGTAGAAATTAGGAGTGATAAAGATGCATCCAAAATTATTATAAAAACCCACCACAGAAGAACCACTTAACAGGGGCTGCAGAGATGTCTCAGTGGTTAAGAGCATGTCTTCAATTCTCTGTACCTACATGGAGGCTTACAACAGTACCTCCAGTTCCAGGAGATCGGATACCCTCTTCTGACCCCCAAGGACACCAAGCATATATATGATACACATACATACACACAAGTAAAATATTACACACAAATAAAATAAAACAATAACTACATGATGGGGGAAGAAAAAAAAAAATCAGTGACTATCAGGCCCCAGGAGTCTGGCTACCCACTGAGCTCTTTGTACCAAGTCAAGATTCTTCACAATACAACAGTCTCTTTTGGACCCACACTGGGCTATAGGCCAGGTTTTGGCCACCAACTTTTTCCAAGTTATAGAAAACACACTGAAAGCTACAAAGGAGAATAGATGGCCATTTTCAAGATAAAAGAAACTTGGTCCCAACCATGAGGATTGCATTTCTTGCATTGCAGGCACATGGAAGAAATGTCTGTCAGAAATGGCCAAGGGTGACCAGCCCTATATGGAGATTTTCGGCCTTCCAGAAGCTAGAGCCCCACAACTGAAGGCTTTACACAGAGCCCCAGGTAAGCTTCTAATGGCTGACAAGTTGATTTTTTTTCTTTCTCTATTAAATGGTATTCTAAGTCTTTGTTTTGAAATGATTGGGAACACGTGCAGGAGACTGGCACTCCTCCTGCCCCACCCCCCACCCCCATCTGCACATGCCAATTCCCCTGCAGTTGTAAGTTCTTCATGGTGATCTACATGAAAAGGAGTCCATGAGCATCTCATGGGATCTCTGGGCCTTACGAGAAACCAAGATCCAGAAAGGTGATGGGATTTCCCCAAGGTAGAATCATGGGCTGCAGGTCAGGCTTTCTGTATCTTGAGACAGCCTTGAGTTCACTTTAATAGTTAGCAATGGCCTGTGATCCTTTTTTACAGGGGGATCACAGCACAGCAAACCCTTCCTCCTAGGCCTAAGTCTTTTTGACTGTCTAGGATGAGTTGGTCTATACCATAGTGGGGAAGAAAAATGCAACTCCATATTTTCTTTTAATCCTTTGCAATGTCCCACTACTGAGTTCAGTTTTAAATCCCACTGAGGCTTCCTTGTGTTCAGTCTCTCCCCATGGCTGGGCCAAAATCTCCAGTAACTCATTAGCCACAGCAGCTTTCTTAAGGCTGCCCTGCCTATCCCTTCACGTTGAGTTTTGCCAGTCTTTGATGGGCTAGAAATTCTGCTTCTGCTGTGCAGAGCCAACTCCCTACCCTCTCACAGAGGCACTGCTCGTTCCCAGGGAGTCCACAGAGCATGGCCTCTGTCCCTGCGGTTCACTCCTCAGCCTGCCAGCCTTCTGCTCTTTTCCAGCCTTTGAGATGCCCCAGCCCCTCAGCATCCCCTCTGCTCCCTCACACCTGGAGTCCCCAGTATGGTCTCTCCAAGAAGGTCGGCCTGTTAAGAAAAAAAGCGAAGAGGCACTGACTTCAAGCAGCTTCTGGGTTTTGGTCCTGCAAAAATCCCTCAGGCAGAAAAGAGTAGAGGGAGAAATACCTAATTAGAATTCAGTAGAGGGATAAAATATTCAGCAAACAAAATTCAAGTGAAGATCTCCAAACACTGCTCTGGCCTCCCCAGCACAGACTCTTGCCAGCTCTGGCTCTCTGATGCTATTGTATTAAATTTTTAAAGAAGAATGGGAAAGATCTTTAGCAAGACACCTGTTCTCACTTTTAATGTCCACCCTTTGTATATGGGCATACATACACATATTTAGTTTTGGAGTAAAATAATGCTTGTGTTTGTGTTTTTGTGAAAGGCCTTTCCCTACTCTCATAGCTATTTAGAGAATTTCCCCCAAGGATAATGCTGAATTGCTTTTAAAACGCCGTGTGCTTCCACAAGCTCTATGCTGTTATGTCCGGTCTCGTTCTGCTCATGTCTCTCTCTCTCTTTTTTTTTTTTTTTTTGGTTTCTTTTTGTTTGTTTGTTTGTTTTTTGTTTGTTTGTTTGTTTTTTCGAGACAAGGTTTCTCTGTGTAGCCCTGGCTGTCCTGGAACTCACTCTGTAGACCAGGCTGGCCTCGAACTCAGAAATCCGCCTGCCTCTGCCTCCCAAGTGCTGGGATTAAAGGTGTGCGTCACCACCGCCCGGCCTGCTCATGTCTCTTTAAGTCTTAGATGCTAAAGGCACTTAGTTGCTTTGGTCAGGACTGCATGGTTTAGGTGTCAGCTAAACACCTCAGCAAAAACACCATGGTTCTAGAAGTAGTGGCCACATGCTTCATGTCCTCCTTCTTTGCCAACATTAGACATTTTACTAACTAATCCAATAGTTGTTCAAATTGGATCCTTTATCAGGAATATTGGACTTTTCTGTTTCCCAGATTCGGGGATATTTGAAGACACACAGGGTGATATGCTATGGTGAAGTGCATTATGCTTCTGAAGGTATATTTGTAAAATGTTTTTAATAATTTCCTGCATGAAAATGGCACATGTGAAATTTTCCATGTAGGACATTGTCTTAGTTAGGGTTACTACTGCTGTGATGAAACACCAAGACCAAAGCAACTTGGGGAGGAAAGGGCTTATTAAATTTACACATCCACATTATAATTCTCTATCAAAAGAAGGACACAAACTGAAGCAGAGCAGGATCCTGGAGGCAAGAGCTGATGCAGAGCCATGGAAGGTGCTGCTCACTGACTTGCTCCCCATGGTTTGCTCAGCCTGCTTTCTTATAGAACCCAGGCTACCAGCCCAGGGGTGGCCCCACCCACAAAGGGCTGGGCCCTCCCCCCTCAATCACTAATTAAGAAAATGCCTACAGGAATCCAGTATGGGCACCAGCGTGGGCTTCGAGGCTAAGCACTACAGGGAAAGGTCCCACATGGGCTGACTCTGAATTCCCTGTGAGACAAACCTGGTTTGCAAGGAGGTTGGTATTTGTGTTTTAACCTTATCCTAAAGATTTTCTAAGGCTCTGCCTCCCCTCCCCAAAAAGATACCAAGAGTCATGACTGTGGGACGTAATGGTAATCCAACCCACGGGAGGAATCAGGTCAGTGCTCACACACACACTGCAATGCCCACTCATCCAAGGATGAGGCAACTATGTGATCACCTTGGTTCCTTAAGGCCTCAATTAAAAATAATAAAAAGGGAGGAGATGCCAAGAGCCATGGCTTTAACCATGGCCTTGTGGAAAAGCTTATACATACAGCCCTGAGAGGACATGGGTAGTCTAACACTAAGAATATTTGTGGGTGTGGAGGAGATGTGACTATTGGTTCCAGGAACTGAAGATTGCCACCTGATCTCGCTTGCCCTGGGCTCTTCCCTCCTCCCTTGAAGCTTTCTCCTTTTGTGCTTATATTGCCGTCCCTGAAGTAAAGGTTTTTTGGAGCTTGATCAGACAACTGTCTTGCTCTCATTCTTTGTGTCTCTTTTCTCTTTTGGTCTCTCTCTCCCCTGCCCTAGGTTCCTATTGAACACCCTGTGGGTTGGGGCACAGGCTTGCCTCCAGCCTGATCTTATGAAGATGTTTTAAAAATTGAGGTTCCTTCCTCTCTGATAACTTTAACTTGTGTCAAATTGATATAAAACTATCCAGTACAAGCATCACGTTGAAGAGGTCAGCTCAGGACCTTTGAAAAATTCCACCAGGCACCCTTCCCCTCCTAGAAGAGAGAGGTCATAGAGCACGTAGACACCCCTCCCCTCCAGAAGGGAGAGGCTTATTATATTTCTCAGAAAGACCACAGAGGGGGACCTACAGATAACGGAAGCACTTGTTAGCTCATTCCCTAAGGACCAATCATTTTAAAAGTCATACTGTTCTGCCAATCACATTGTGCCTAGTTGCTGATGCTCTATTCCACCCCTGGAAATTGTATAAAAACTCACTGGAACAGCCACCCCAGGTTCGTCACCTCTTCTTCGTGTTCAGGACCTCCCAGCTCGCTGAAACAATAAATTCCTCTTGCTTTTGTATCAATAGATCTTTGTGTGGTTCACTCAGAGGGTCCCCAGTAGCTAAGTCTTGTCAGAGTCTTACAATGTAAATGTTTAAGACGTTGTGGATAGTCAGGCAGTGGTGGTGCACATCTTTAATCCCAGCACTTGGGAGGCAGAGGCAGGTGGATTTCTGAGTTTGAGGCCAGCCTGGTCTACAGAGTGAGTTCCAGGACAGCCAGGGCTATAACAGAGAAATTCTGTCTCAAGAAGAAGAAGGAGAAGGAGAAGGAGGAGAAGGAGAAGGAGAAGAAGCAGAAGCAGCAGCAGAAGAAAAAGTTGTGGAGCTAAAGCATTTTAGAAAATCTAAGTTCTAAAATGTTTTGGATTGTTCACTACAGCTGACTATTGTTATTTGTCTGTTTGTTTTTATGCCTCTATGGAAAACATGTTTTTGCCAAGTGCTGTTTGTCCCTGTGATTGTACATTTAGGTCAGTCTTCTTAACCCTCAGAGTATACATCTTATGACAAATTTTGAATAAAATTGGCTACTTCATGAGTCTTTAATCTGCCTCATTTTTAGGCCCCACTTTCCCAGGTTCACACCACCAGCTAGAGCAGTAAACAAAGAACAGAAGCTCCAGTTTCAGTTTCCGGCACTTACATGGTAGCCAACGACTATCTATCTACAATTCCAATGAGAGGGGGTGAGACACCTGCATCTGGTCTCCACAAACTCAAATGTATACAAAACAATCATAGACTTAAAATAAATGATAATTTACAAAGTGTGATTAGTAAGGAGACATAAAGAACATGTTTTATATGTTTTAGAAAAGGGAGGTTCTAAGTTGGGTCAGATTGTCTGAACACATTTTTTTCCCTCATATTGCTTTAAGATTTTTTAAGAAAAAAAAAACTCCCCCCTCCCATCTCTCTCTTTCTCTCTCTCTCTCTCTCTCTCTCTCTCTCTCTCTCTCTCTCTCTCTCTCACACACACACACACACACACACACACACACACACATACACACACACACGCACACACACAGAGACAGAGACAGAGAGAGCTTAGACTGTCTGTGCTTCTATAATAAAATGAATGTTATTGTGCCACTGACCAGCAATAGAAACTTATTTCTCCCAGCACTGAAGGCTGGGAGGTCCAAGATCAAGGTACTAGCTCATCAGCATCTGGAGAGTTTGCTTTCTGCCTTCTCGCTGAGCCTCACATTGCAGAAGAGGCAAAGGTGCACCTCCAAGCTCTTCAGTAAGAACACTGGCACCATTCACAAGGTTGGAGCCCTTCTGGCTCAATCTCTCCTACCTCTTTTACTCTCACTCTGGACATTAAATTTCAGTATATAAATAGCAAAGCAGAAGTGAAGGAGGGCACCAATGTTCAGATAGTAGAAACAAAACTATACGATAACATCTGATTTGGCAGAGCACAGAGAATACAAAGGCAAGGCAGAAGTTAGACTCCCAGAAACAAGCCAGTTCTTTTTTTCAGCCATTTATTTTTGACCATGATCCTCAGTTTATGTTCAGGGAGTTGGCAGTTTCACATCTCTCCAGAAGGAGAGTAGAGCAGGTAGGAATAAGTTGAATGCTTCCATAAACAGCAGCCTAACCCCTCAGTGCTGATCATGGGACTGTCTCCTGACTTTGAAGATGTGAAGTGCAACATCCCGGAAACAGCTGAGATCAGATGACTAGCATTTCATCAACGTTCTCAGAGACTCCACGCCACCTTTTTCTTCTTTTCAAGGTTACTAAACAAGGAAATTTGTATTTTAAAGATAGAGGTTAATGATGCTCCCAAACTAAAACAAAGCAAGGTCTAGGAACGATTCATTCAGCAGGTAAAAGTGCTTGTTGTACAAGCCTGAAGACCTAGAGCTATACCCCAGATCAGTGTAAGGAGTCAAGTACAACAGCACATAATCCCAGCACTCCTGCTGCAAAATGGAAAGACGGGATTATTGGCAGAAGGCTTACAGGCCAGTGCAGCAGCAGAAACAAGGGACACCTTGTCTCAGCAAGGTGAAAAGAGAAAAACCAACTCCTTTAAATTATCCTTTGATTTCTGTGCACTTGCAGTGCACATGAGCACACATCCCCCAACCCTTATCCTAGCACACACAAACAGCAGAGAGTTAGTGGTGATGGTGATGGCTTTCATGCATGCTAGGCAGGTGCTTGATTCCTAACAGACATTCATCCCTAGCCTATGACCTTCCTCTTAGAGAGTAAGAGACTGCCTAAGAAACACCAAGAATGTATAGACAGCTCCTACCATTGACAGAGAGATAAAGAGAGGAGATCAAAGGCAACACTTAGAAGAATGGGAACACGTAGAAGACAGTGCGGGGAGCTAGAAAAAAAATCCAAAATGGTGTAATTAATATCCTCAGACAATCTCAGAAAGTGCTTCACATACATTATTCTATAAACAAGATGATATTTAAAAGAAAATAGAGAATACTCAGAGGAAAAGAAAAGCAAATTAAAACAGTTGGAGGTATTTTGAAAGTCCAATAGAAGGTTTGGAAGACGAAGTGGAAACGATGTCCTAGAAAACAGAGCAAAATTAAATGAGGTGGAAAATGAGAAAAATGAAACTTGAAATTAGTTTCAAAGGTCAATCATCCAAATAAAAGGAGTTCTAGAGGAGGAAGTGACGTCAGGAGTAAGGAAGCGCTCAGCACAGGAGACATAAAAGCTCTCAGACTGTGGGTATACACTAAACTGCAATTGGATAAATGAAACACATCCTCGAAGCTTCCAGAGATGGAAGGGAAGGCCAGAAGAAGAGTTAGGAATGAAAACAGCATCTGACCTTCCTGTGAGTTAAAATAAAACGGAGCAATACCTTTAATGTCTCAGTAAAAGCAACTCCCTAGACAAGATTTCTTTGCCTGGGAAAATAATCAGCCAAGTCTGATTGCAGAATAAAAGCTTTTTTTTTTTTTCCTGGTAAATGTGACCTGGAAATTTTTCCTTAGGAAGCCAAAAGAATTCTTACATTAGCAAAACAAAGGAAGTGGCTTGCTTCTTCGTGAGGCTGCATGGGAATGGCTGCCATCTCTTCCCAGGAAGGCCACTGTGCTTCCAGCTTAGAGGGGACAGGGGACTGTGTGAGCCAAAAGACTAGATGCTTCAAGGAGCTTTGCTGGCAAGGAGGAAACAATTTAAATGTGTTTGAGCATGTTAGGAGTAGATTCTGCCTGTTAATGGGCTGTTTAGAGACTCATAGAAAATAAAAAGAAATGATTATTTAGCTCAAAGGAGTACAAGGTGTCACTCAGTATGAAAATACTGTTACAGAATCCACAATGGCTCAGTTCACCTAGCATTGTTGTCTTGGGCTTAAAAACCATTGAGTATACTCGGGCTGGAGGGGTGCTCAGCACTTAGAGGACTTGCTGTTCTTCCAGAGGATTAGGGTTTAATTCTTATGCCCTGTGTGGTCCACGGATGTCTGTAACTTCAGTCCCAGAGGATCTAATGCCCGATTCTTGCCTCCAGGGGAACCAGGCATCCACATGGTGCATAGATATACATACAGGGAAAATACCATTGCACACATTAAAAAAAAAAAAAAGTAAAAGTTTTAAGAGTTGAATGTATTGGGCTAACTGAGAGGTATTAGATGTGTTTCTTGAGAACTGAGGAAAAAGTGGCAGCTGTGACTGGGGGAAGGCACATCGTACAAATCTACATTTTCAAAGTCCGAAGCTCCAAAGGTAAAATCAAGCAGGAAACAACAGTATAAGCAAGTCATGTAGAAGCAAAGACCTAGCCAAAGGAACAGCTTTAAGATATTAAGTCGGGCAGTGTTGGCGCACGCCTTTAATCCCAGCACTTGGGAGGCAGAGGCAGGCGGATTTCTGAGTTCGAGGTCAGCCTGGTCTACAGCTTGAGTTCCAGGACAGCCAGGGCTACACAGAGAAACCCTGCTCGAAAAACCAAAACAAGAAAAAGATATTAAAATAAAGGGCTAAAGAGATAGCTCAGAGGTTAAGAGCATCAGAGGACCTGGGCTCAATTCCCAGTACCCACATGGTATCTTACATTTGTTTGTAACACCCGTTTTAGAGCTTCTGGCAACCCCACACAGACATACACGGAGGCAAAACACCAGTAAACATAAGACAAAAATACAGTTTATAGAAGATATTAAAATAATAATTTGTTGGAATTATTATTTTGTTTTTGTTTTTTTGGGTTTTTGTTTTGTTTTTCGAGACAGTGTTTCTCTGTGTAGCCTTGGCTGTCCTGGAACTCACTCTGTAGACCAGGCTGGCCTTGAACTCAGAAATCCACCTGCCTCTGCCTCCCAAGTGCTGGGATTAAAGAGGTGTGCCACCACCACCTGGCAGTTTGTTGGAATTATTAAGGAGGCCATAACTAAAAATTAAACTATACCTATATAATCAATTAAATACAGTTGCATTGAAAAACAACCATATCCAGGGTTACTCAGGAAGCAAGTGTTTCCGTTCAGATCTGGTTTTTTTGTTTTTTTTTTTTTGTTTTGGTTTGGTTTGGTTTGGTTTGGTTTGGTTTGGTTTGGTTTGGTTTTTCAAGACAGGGTTTCTTTGTGTAGCCCTGGCTATCCTGAAACTCACTCTGTAGACTAGGCTGGCCTCGAACTCAAAAATCCACCTGCCTCTGCCTTGCAAGTGGTAGGATTAAAGGCATGCGCCACCACCGCCCGGAGAGATCTGTTGTGTTTAAGGTAAAATGCTTGACCACAGAGCTAGGGGTCCACATGTTCCAGTGTACGATGGTGTGTGAGTGACAGAAGACCAGACGGCTCTACTGGTTCAACCTTGAAGAGGTTGAAATCAGAGGGAACAAGAGAGAAATTAATTCTCCAGATAAAGAAGAACCCTGAAGGAAGCAATGGTTCAGTGATGGCCATGTTACTGACCAGACCCTCAGGGGACATCCCTGCCAGAGCAGCACTGGCCGGCCTGCGAAGGACTGAGCCTCCAGCTACACTTGCTTCACCTCCTCCACCAACATCCTAGCTGTGGCTGTTAGCATCAGAGCATCCAAAGCCTGTGGCGAAGCATGGGCTGTTGCCAGGGCAACAGCCACCATATTCCCAGAATCCATTGGGCTCACTTCCCACCTTTACCTGCAGCCACTATGTCAAAACCCATATATATATACACAGGGAATATTCCTCCATCTCTCTCTCTCTCCCCCTCCTCTCTTTCCCCACTACTGCCCACTCTCTCCCTCTCAGTTAAACCTCTTACACATGGAACTGTTTGAGCCTAGAGTGTGGTATGTTCTGATCGACCCGCCGTTCTAACACATCAGTGGCTCCTGCAGCTGCTGATCTGGGAGTTGTGCCCTCACCTTAATGTCATATGAAACCTCTGAGATGAGGCTACAGTGGACAGTCACCTCAGCTGCCTGTGTTTTCTAGACTCCCTGCCTCCAAGTTCCTGCCTATTTCTGCTCTTATAGTAGGGGCTGACAACTACTTTGAGGATGCTTTACATTTTTTATGTGGCCATAGGATATCTGAGATATGGTCCTAGCTCTGTCAACAATAGTCTATGTGATTATATACAAGAAAGGGCAAAATAGTATTTGTCTAACTCAGTTCGGAAGCTAAATCTAATTTGGACCACACTCCCCCTAAGCAGCCAATGGCTTAATGACAAATGGTAGCTGCTCCTTTAAAAGGGGGCAGGGGTAGGTATCTGGTTCTCTAGTGCTCTGAACACTGAGGCTGTAGATTGCTATTCATTGTGTTTTTTACCCTTTTGTTCTATTCTTAGTAGGAAACCCTGTTTAACCCCTTAAATGTTATCATTGGAAACCTAATAGCTTTTGAATGTGTTGCTACAGCTCTGTGATGTTTAAAGTTCAATTATAAACTTCCTACATTGACAGTGAAGGCACTAAGTAGGTTAGCAGGCCTCAGATTTAAGGTCACCAAGTTTAAAAAATAGTACCTTTGTCCTGTCACCATTGAGACAGATTAACTCTACCACGGGGTTGGGACATAGAGACTTTGCTTGCTTGCTTGAGACAGAGTCTTACCATGTAGCCTTGGTTGACCTGGAACTTGCCATACAGACAAGACAAACTTACAGAGTTGACCTCTGCCTTCTGAGCCCTGGGATTGAAGGTTTGTACCACCAGGCAAAACATATAGACTTTTAACCAGATATATAAAGAGATATCACAGCTATTCTATATAGATCCCACAGATATTGTACATATTGGCTATTTGTGGTTCACAGTTGTCACTCCATAGAAAACCATCTTTAAGACATGTCAAAGAATTAGATTCCTAATTCATATCTGCCTGAAGGCAGTGGCTTGTTGTCCTCTTACCTAATGCAGGGTATGTTATGATGGGATTGGGGATCCAGGCATCTTCCTCCCTACACATCAATCCTAAAATAAACGACCTTTGTTTCCACTCCACTACACTTTCTTCCTCTCCTTATACGTATTTTTCTTAAAGATATATTAACTAAATCCCTGTCTCAAAATCTATGTCTAAGGAAGCAGTTCTCAACCTGTGACTTGCGACCTCTTAAAGGGCTGTATATCAGATATCTTACATATCAAATATTTACATTATAATTTACAACAGTAGCAAAATTACAGTTATGAACAGCAACAAGATAATTTTATGGTTGATGATCACTACAACAGGAGGAATTGTATTGAAGGGTCACAGTATTAGGAAGGTTAAGAACTATTGCTCTAAGGAAATCTAAGAGAGATGTGATATCAGAAGTGGTCCTGGGAATCAGCAAATCTAGAGATGGGTTGTTTATGTTCGAACACCTATAAGTTGGACCCTATCAAAAATGCTGGCACACACCTATAATTCTATTGCTTCTGTAGAAGATAGTGAGTTCAAGACCAGCCAGAACTATGAGATGTTTGTCTCAAAAAGCAAGACAGAAAAGGCAAACAAGCAAGATTGGATGTAGACAGATAATAGATAGATGATAGATAGGTAGGTACGTAGATAGACAGAGACAGACAGACAGACAGACAGACAGACAGATAGCCAGCCAGGTAGATATCGATACTCCTTGGTTTGATGTTATGGTAGTCTTAACACTTTCACAAAGGAACCAGGATATCGAGAAGGAAGACTAGAGGTTCTAACGATGTCCCACTTCTCCCTCAGTGATAACAAGTTAACGACATCAGCACAACACTTTTGTGAAGAGCTAGAGACTAGCTGACAAGACACGGGCCCCTAGACCAACATAAAACCAAGATGAACATGAGGTTTAATCTTCATTGTCATAGAAACACACCTCTATTCCAGAAAGGAATATTCCAGAAAGGTTTAATAGAGGTGAGAAGACCAACCCTGAATGCAGGTATCACCCTTCCATGGGCTGGTCCCAAATGGAGTGAAAAGGAGAAACCAGGCTACCCACAAGCATTCTTCTCCCTCTTCTTGGCTGGGGATGCTTTGTGCTGTGGTGGTTGCCCACCATGACGGACTGTACCCTCAAATTAAAAAAACCTCCGTCCTTTAGCTGCCTTTGATGGACATTCTGTCACAGCAATGGAAAAAAGAACTAGTGCACAGGAGTTTCAAGAAACACGGGGGAAAAATACATAGCATTTTATACACCTGTTTCTCAAGCCCTACAGTATATAATATGTGCAACTGGGAAGAAAATCCCATTCCAGGCCTATCTTGGCAAGGAGAAGAACAGACCATGTGCCTAGCAATCTGGCTTGTTGGGGACCTGGCTGTCCAATTCAGAGCTCTTAGAGACCAGCAAAGGTGAAAAAAAGCAAACACCACTGGTCACTCGAACTGTATGTAGGTCACAGGAAAATACCAGATGAACAAAAATTCAAAAAAGATTTGAACGATTTCCTCCTAAGATTTTTTTTGGGGGAGGAGGGGATTGTTAATGAGTGAAGGGTCATACCCTGCATGAAACCAGAATACAAACATTTGGGATGTTGGGATGGAGGTTTTTCAAATTCTCACATCCCAACAAGAAATTACATGATATGCAGAGAAGCAGGAACCGAACAAGCATGGTCCAAAGAACCAAAAGGAAACTTCAAGAATTGAAGCTGAGAACATGTTGTTGTATTAGCTGCCTAACAGAATGGTTAAAGTTACTGTCACAGAGGTTC
Organism: Montemys delectorum; assembly: GCA_019843815.1. Taxonomy (NCBI): domain Eukaryota; kingdom Metazoa; phylum Chordata; class Mammalia; order Rodentia; family Muridae; genus Montemys; species Montemys delectorum. The sequence continues at coordinate 23,406 of JADRCD010196011.1, read as the reverse complement.
TAAGTGGCAGTGCTGGTGACGTCATCTGAAACATAAGGGTTTTGCCAGATAAACAGAAGGATTCTTATTGAGTAAACAAGCATAAAGTCAGATTTCTTTTTACCAGAAAAGCAGTCTCAGGAGGCACTTGCTTTCACTAGCCAGCCAGCCTAATGTTAACAGCAAGCCTCTGGTTCAGTGAGAGACCCTGCTCAAGGCAGAGAGATACCGATAAAAGATATCTGACACCCTGCCCTGGCCTCCATGTGTGTATGCACAGACGTGTCCACATACCTGCACAAGATGGTTATTAGCTTTTTGGAACCAATAAACATGATTGCCATTACTGGGATAGGCAGTACAGAACAATACTCTTAGTAGCTCCTGTGTTCTGCCCAGGTATTTACTGCCCTTAGAGAACCTCATCTCTACATTTTGCTTCATGATATCAACAAGTGTCTCTCATTCAAGCTTGAAAGATTGTTTAGCATTTCCTAGAGATGTAGTCTAAAGTGGTAATGAGCCACTTTGGTTTTCGTCTAAAAGTCTTAATTCCTCCTTTGTTCTGTACTGCCTAGTCCAATAATGGCAATCATGCTTATTGGTTCCAAAAAGCTAGTAACCATCTTGCAAACCTACCTTTTTCAAAAGTGTTGTTATGGCTCCCTTGTTATAACTACCTGTTGTTATAGCCACCTGGCAATCATGTCTGTTTTAGAAGATTGTTATGAATAATTTTATTCTTATTTTGTGCTCCTGTAACCCCCACCTAATTTTCTGACCAGATTCTCCATTTGGAAACCCCCTACTCCTGAGCTATAAAATATTTGTTTCTTTCACATCTAATACTGACCTTTCAAACCCTACTGTAGGGGGAAGCAACCCATGTACACAAATAAAAAAGCTTGCTTCAGTTAACTTGGCCATGACAATTTTGGTCAGAGGTCTTTCTCCTCCCATTTTTGGGATTAACAAAAAAATTTGTCATAATAATCCCATTAAGCAAGGTTTAGAATTTAAGATCAAATGCAGAGCTTTGGTTTAGTTGACTTATATGGTTTCTGTTTTCTTAAAAAGAGTTCTTATTATGTAGCCCAGGCTGGCCTGGAGATCAAACGTAGCTCAGGCAGGCATGAAACTCAAGATCCTCCCAACTGCCTCAGCCCATTTAGTTCTAGGATTGCAGGTATGCAGCTCTACATCAAATTTCAGTTTTGCTTTTATATACCAGGAATGAACAATCAAAAAAGGAAACACAGTTTAAACCCAAAATCTTCCAAACTTTTGTGCAGCAAGGATACAATTAATAAAATAAAAAGACAACCTATAGAATAGGAGAAAATACTGCAAAGCGTATATATATGTATGTATATATATAATTAAAGAGTTAGAATACTGAGAACTTCAATAACATATTGGAAACTCAGCAATAACAGTAGCAAAATTAGAAAACTTAATTCAAAATGAGCATAGGATTTGAATAGAAATTTCTCTAAGGATAATCTATGAATGATCAGAAAGATGTTCAATGATCAGCTCAATTCAACTAATCATTGGAGAAATGCAAATCAAAACAGAAATGAGACTAGACATGGTAGTAGGCACCTGGAACCCCAGAACTTGGGAAGCAGAAACAGGACTGTCTGAAGCTAGCCTAAGCTCCATAGCAAATCCCATACCCACCTGGATTGTACATCAAGACTATCTCAACAGCAACAGCAACAACAAGAACAACAGCTATAGCAACAGCTATAACAATAACAGCAACAACCTCAATAGCAACAACATCATCAGCAATAACAGTATCAGTATCAACAGCAACAACATCAGCATCAACAATTACAGTAGGACTTTCTCAAACCCACCAGTTGTATAAGTAATGACACAAGAGTTCTATTATAGTTTTAAAGCTTAGGCCATTTGCTAGGGCAGCCTCCCAGCGTCCATTTAGACTTAGCCCAGTGTTTTTAGCCTATGACGTGCCCCTTCACCAGCTCTATCCCCTTCTCTGTTCTACTCTGCTCTGTGTCTGTCCCTTCTGTGTCCACTCTCAATTCTCTCACTGCTTTCCTCTCCCTAGAAGTCTCTGGCTGGAAGTTCCTCTCTCCTTCCTGCTCTAGCTATTGGCTGTCAGATCTTTCTTATAACCAATCAGTAACAAGACAACCTCTGATACAATTCTAGATTGCCGTTAAGCAGGTGAAGAAGGACAAATATTTACAAAATAGAGTATCCAGTGATGGGCCACAGAAAGGACAATACCAGAATCTTTTGAGCACTTACCTCTCTGCCAGTACAGAATTAAAAATTGAAAATTTAGGGCTGGAGAGATGGCTCAGTGGGTAAGAGCACTGACTGCTCTTCTGAAGGACCTGAGTTCAGATCCCAGCAACCACATGGCAGCTCACAACTACCTGTAATGAGATCTGTAATGCCCTCTTCTAGTGTGTCTCAAGACAGTGTAGAGAGCCGCACCTGCGCCGGCAGCCTCCATTACAAGATGGCGCCGGCATCCGGTTTCTTCTCCCCTTAACACGTAGTCTGTGCATGTGCCTAGGGCCAGAGCGCACTAAGTCTCAGCCCATCTGCGCATGTGCTAGGGCCAAAAGCGCCAAGTCACAGCCTATCCCGAGGCGTCTCATGAGGTAATGAGCAAACAGCCAATCAGAGATGAACACGCCCGCTCCAGGGTATATATAAGCAGTGCATTCTCCAGGGCTCGCTCTCTCCTCGCCACATGGTAATAAAGGTTTGCTGCAGAAGGATCCTGTGTGTGTGTCCGTGTATTCCTGCCAGCGGGAAAATAGTGCGGACCACAAGACAGCTACAGTGTACTTATTTATAATAATAAATAAATCTTTTTTAAAAAAAAAAATTGACAATTTAGAGACACACCTTCACACAATGTGAAGAAAAAAAAAATCACCCTAACAAATAACAGCTGCAACAAGATCAATACCAACGTCAGCAACAAAAACAATAGCAACAACAAATAACTCACTGATTATAATGGATACTTACGCAAAACAAAATAAAAACCACCAAAAGTGAAAACTTCAAGCGATGTTACAGAGATCTGAAACTCTTTTTGCACTACTGATGGGTTATAATTGAATGTGACTGCTATGAAGAACATTATAAAGATTCTTCAAAAAGTTAAAAATAGAAGTCCTGTGTAACCCAGTAATCTCAGTTATGGGTATTCACCCAAATGAATTGAAAGCATGCTGCAAACAGTATATTTTCATGCCCACATTCACAGCATGCTATTCACAATCCTCAAGAAGAACAAGCAATTCAAATATCCATCAGCACATAGATGTAGAAACAAAATGTAGCATATGTATTCAGTCATACTTATTCAACACTTTAAAGAGAGGAAATCCTGTCATATGACCATAATAGAAATGAAATTTAAGGGTACCACGTTAAATAAAATGAGTCAGTCACAAACACGAATCACATGAGAATGATTCCATTCATATGAAATACTTAAAGCAACAAGAGTCACAGAGACATCAAGCAATCACCAGGTTGGGGCAAAACAGAAAGGGTTTGAATGACTGTAGAGTTTCAGTTTTCAGAGATACATTGCTTATTTGCTGTCTTAATCAGGCTTTCTATTCCTGCACAAAAATCATGACCAAGAAGCAAGTTGGGGAGGAAAGGGTTTATTCAGCTTACTTTCTCATTGCTGTTGAACACCAGAGGAAGTCAGGACTGGGAACTCAAGCAGGTCAGGAATCAGGAGCTGACGCAGAGGCCATGGAGAGATGTTCCTTACTGGCTTGCTTCCCCTGTCTTGCTCAGCTTGCTTTCTTATAGACTACCAACCCAAGCCTACCAGCCCAGGGATGGCACCACCCACAAGGGGCCCTCCCTGCTTGGTTACTAATTGAGAAAATGCCTTACAGTTGGATCTCATGGAGGCATTTCCTCACCTGAAGCTCCTTTCTCTGTGATAACTCCAGCTTGTGCCAAGTTGACACAAAACCAGCCAGGATGCTTGCCTTGTTGCTGTGACTGCAATGCCCACCAGAAAGAATTTAAGGATGAATCATTTATTTTGGCTCACAGTGTGAGAGAGTTCAGCCCATGGTCACTGGGATCCACCGCACCCACTGAGGGGCAGACTATGACAGCAGCAGGGGTGTGTGCTCTGACCCTCTCCTTTTCCTTCTGTTTTAGCTGGGCTCCCAGCTCTTGGGCTAGTGCTACCCACATTCAGAGAGAGTCTTGTCTGCTAAATTAGTTCTCTGGAAACACCTTCAAAGACACACCTGGAGGTGTGTCTCAATCCCATAGAAATTACAAATCCTATCACCTTACAATGAAGACTGACCATCTTGCCGGATGAGAAAGTCCTAGGCATCTGTTTCACAACAGTGTGAACATGTGCCAACCCCATTTTCTTTAACAGCTTAAAGAGGAATCTTTTTCTAAGAGCCTTCTTTTCCTTCTCCTCTAAGACACATTTCAAAATCCATAGAAAGGCTTATCATTCATAACCTTAATTAAAACTACACATAAGAAATGTAGCATCCAGGGCTGGTGAGATGGCTCAGTGGTTAAGAGTACTGACTGCACTTCTAAAGGTCCAGAGTTCAAATCCCAGCAACCACATGGTGGCTCACAACCATCCATAATGAGATCTGAACGCCCTCTTCTAGAGTGTCTGAAGACAGCTACAGTGTACTTATGTGTAGTAAATAAACAAATCTTAAAAAAAAAAAGAAAGAAAGAAAGAAAGAAATGTAGCATCCAGCTGGGCGGTGGTGGTGCATGCCTTTAATCCCAGCACTTGGGAGGCAGAGGCAGGCGGATTTCTGAGTTCAAGGCTGGCCTGGTCTACAGAGTGAGTTCCAGGACAGCGAAGGCTACACAGAGAAGCCCTGTCTCGAAAAAAACCCAAAAAAGAAAGGAAGGAAGGAAGGAAGGAAGGAAGGAAGGAAGG
>JADRCD010196011.1:2549-15161 GCA_019843815.1 Montemys delectorum | reverse complement strand
ACACACACACACACACACACACACACACACACACACACACACACACTAAAGAGATAAATATATGCAATTTAAAACAATTTCATAAATGTCCATAATGTATCTTGGTCATTACCTCCAACTCCCTGCTTCCACTTTCTCCAGCACCCAACACACCTTTCTCTACCTCACACTCTCGCCTTCTAAAGTTCCCAGTAATCTGTCAAAAGTCATGTTTGAAAGAGATGACCTCACTAGCTGTTCAAAATAGATTGGGGGTGACTTGAGACACGGGGAAGGAGTCTGATGGAGAGTCTGTTACTCAGGCAACGGCCCAAAAGTGAGCTGAGAGAGCCTACATTTTACGGTAGCACCAAGAATACCTGGAAGATGTACTTTGCCCAAATGAACTTTACCCAAATGCCACCAGACCTTGCTATCCTGTGGCTCAGTTAATTCTGAGATATCACTGATGCCTCAGGTCCCCAGATCACCACCTAGGTGCTGAGCTGAGGCATTTTTGCTCCTTCCCATCTCATCCTCCTCATTCATTCTCTGTCTACTCAAAGGCGGCCCTTGTAGGTACTTGGGAACCAGTGTGCTAATGGGTTGTGCCCAGCCTCCTAGCTGGTGTCTACTTCCCACACACAACAGAAAGCTGGTACCTCACCTCTGACACTCTCTCTCACGTCACCAGAAGCAGAGGGAATGTGATTACTGGGAATGAGGAGATATGAGCAGACACTGGCCAAAGGATCTGAAGTTTCAGTCAGACAGGATGAACTAATTTTGGAGATCAATGTAGTACATGATGATTTTAGTTAATATTCATCTATCGTGTACATGAAAATTGCTAAGGCAGTAGATGGCAAATGCTCTCATCACAAAGAGATGATAAAGTGTATGATATAGCTAATTTACTTGAGTTAATTAGATACACAATGATCATATCACATAATGTACTATCAATATACAAAATTCTCTATATATACTATAAATACACCTTTTCAAAAATTTCAGTTATACCCTAATAAATGTAGGAGAACATTAATAAAGTACTTCTTTATTTTTCTCTTATTTATTATGTTTAATGAATGTTCATGTGTGTATACATGTTCATGAGTATATATGTAGTTATAATAATATATAGAATTATGAGTAGTATATATGAGTTGTAGTAGTGAAAGACCCCCAGAGCTGGGGAGACCCTCACTCAAGTCTCTGGATGATGCGACCACCCAATAACTCACGAGAGATCGATCTTGATTCAACAGCATGAGATTTATTCAGGGGGAGGAAGGGAAGCCAGATCTGGGGTCGAACACGTAGCCTAGCAGGCCAGAGGAGTTCGACCCCGAGAACAAGGAGTAAGGAGTATTTAAAGGGAAAAATCACAAACTAGGGGGGAGTGAGGGGGTTACCAAGGAAACAAAACAAGAGAACAGTGGAAAATTCTAAAGAAACCCAGCCCCTTGTTGAGTCAGGGTCATAAGGAAAACATCCTACACACTCATTATGCATAAGAATGTGATCTGGTCAATGGTATTCACTTTATGGCTGACCGTTCCCTAGAATCATCTGGATCATATCCTGCCTTTTTATTCTTGGACCTAGCTGGGGAGGGGGCCCTTTGTGGCCAACAGGTTTCTGAAACTGGCTAGTCTACATTCTTGGCTGTTACAGAGGTTTTCCATGCCCTTCCAGATAAAGGTTACACAGTATACATTCCCACCAATACATTTCTACTAAATGCTCCTTTTTTTTCTCAATTCTAAAATTTTCCAGCCCTACAATAGTTAATAATGTTGGGTCACATACCAGCATCACATTTACTGGGTCTTCTACATAGACTGATGGTGCCCAGTCAACTAGCTTGGATATTGGATAAGGGGAACTTACATATTCTACAAATTTATTTAATGATGTATACAACGCATACAGCCCATGATGAAGAATGTTCCTGGCTAAATGACTGGCCAACAGAGAGAGCTGAGCAAGCATGGCAAATCAAGCTTAAAGAATTTGATTTCATTTCCTATATGACAGGAGCAGAGGTAAGTACAGGAGCAACAGAGGCTATGAATTAAATGTCATGGGATGATCAGTTGTCATAATCTGGCCCATAATGTGAGTGTACTGGCAACCCAAGACCATTGGCTGAATTACACTTGAAATGTAAAATGCCAAAGTCAGGAGGTTAGAGTAAGAGGATGATCCCTTGGATCTATCTGAAGTGCACTTTGTGGTAGGACATTAAAAATAGGTGAGCCAGGGAGACACAATGAGGGGTGGGGCTGCAGAATGGCTGTTTGCAGTACTTCTCCCTGCCCTTGGTCGTTACCTGGTCCTGGGTTTTCTAAGAAGGAAAGTGATAGAAATAAATTACGTTGTCCAGTGGCTGGTAAGGTGACATGGTGACAGCACATTGCCATTGCTGCCTTACAAAGCCATACCGTTCATTCCCACAAAGACCCTTGCAAACCCAAGTAAAAGAAAGCAGGTTCACTGGTAACTCCAAATCTAGTTTCTGGTATATACACTTCCTTGAAATGTATATAGCTTAGTGTCATGGGAAGTTAAAACAGAAATGATGCTTAAATAAATTTGTCTTAAAAAAAATAATAGGGGGGAAGGGGGATGATTTGGGATTATTGTTTAGTCAATGAAGTGTACATCCTTCAACCATAAGAACCTAATCTGAGCTTTGACAACACATATTTAAACACACACACACACACACACACACGCACACGCACGCGCACTCACATGCACACACACTCACATATACACACCCCAAACAAACAAGCCCATTTGGGCCTGGAGAGATGACTCAGCTTAAGAGCACTTGCTGCTCTTGCAGAAGACCCAAGTTGGATTCCCAGCACTCATGTGACCAATGACAATTGCCTGTAACTCCAGTTTCAGGAGATTTGACACCCTCTTCTGACCCCACTGGCTCCTGTATGCATATGGTCTAAATGTATACACTCAGGCACACGCATGCAGCACACCATTAAAAAATGGTTTTTTTGTTTGTTTTTTGTTTGTTTTTGTTTTTTGTTTTTTGTATGTCTTTAAAAAAGAAAAGTTGGGCATGTGGTACTTACTTATAAACCCAGCACTGAGAAAGTGGACATGTGCAGAACACTGGAGATTGGCAGCCAACCCTATCGTATTTGCTCAAAATCAGGGTGGATAGAATTTGAGGAGGGGCAGCTGACAGGTTATTTCTCTGCTGGTGAAATGAGCCAGTTCAAACCAGATTAGATTATATTACAGGGAAATTCACTGGCCCCAAGGATTGAGGGCAGAGGAGTCACTGTGGAGGGCTGGGGGATGGGAAGAGAGAAAGAAGAGAAGGAAAAGAAAGGGTCGGGGGCAGAGAGACCAAAATGTCTAGATTATATAGGGAAGAGCCTCTGGGGAAGGGCAGCCCAGCCTCTGGGCTGGAAAGTTCAGGGTTGAGGGCAAGTAGGAATTTAGGGATGCTGGGACAACCTAGAGACCAGATCTGCTTTGGTATGTAAAATATGCACCTCAGTTCCATGTCCCAGGGTCTGAAACCAAACAACAGTCAATATACCCACACCCACACACACCCCCACACCCCCCCCCACACACACACACTTTGGACAGGTAAAAAGACAGGGGAATAAAACCCTGCTAAGGTTTTCCCCTCCAAATTAGCTGGTTGTTTTTCAGATATATTCTAGAAACTGCTAGAGAACATAGAGAACAGGCAAGAACTGAGTTGTGGCCACCATAGGAATGAATGCTCAAAGACAATCCCTGCTGCTGTGGACCAAGAGTGTCATAGTGACACAAAGAGCGGAGTCCTCCAGGGAACCGTGGCAGAAAGTGGCAGTGCACCAGAATGACTAACAGCAAATCAAGTCCTTCCACCAGAACAGTCACAAAGGCAGCACTGAGAAGCCTTCAAAGTCCGGGTGGCAGGGTAGGGTGGGAGGGAACTGCCAGCTGGGGGTGTGACACAGGCAGTGGGGGTGGCAGGCAGTCCTGCCTTGGCTTTGCCACCTCAGAAAATGGAGCCATTTGCAGCAGAACTGTCAACTCTCAGCTTAGCTAAGATGGAGGTAAAATCCTTTGGGGATGTGAGGGTCATTGAAGTAGGGCCTTATTACAATGAAATCCAATGTCTAAAAATTGTTCTTATTTTGGGCTTGTACCACAGTAAGAGCCAAGATTTTAAGCTCTACTAAATATAAAACAAACAAACAAAAAAGCTTTATATATTTATGCTCACTTAAGAAAATACTAGTAGTGATATATTCTTTTAAAATATACAGTTAATATGTTTGAAGTTATTTAAAATTTATATTGAGAAAAATGTATGTATTTTCAGTATTGCTATAGACAAGCATCTACATAAAAAGTTTATATCAAACAACTTTTATAATACTCATTTTTATTGTTATAATATTTTATAAATTTTAAAAAATATGACAAAAAAAGATATTGTAGTTATTGAAGGGGATCTCTGGGAGGAGTTGGGGTACAAAAGGGAAACAAGAATGTGATTTAATTCTATTTACTTAAAATATGTTTTTAAATGTTAACAAATTCAGATAAATTGAAATCATGTAACTTTTCTCATAATGCAATAAAACTTAATTCAAAAAAAAAAAAAGAAAAAAGAGAACAGAGCCATGATTACTAATGATGTAGGCAGAGAAACAAAGAGAAGACTTCTTTGCTTTTGAACATGAATCCCCACAGGAAAGCTGCTTTGCCCTGAGTAGGCAAAAATAGAGTTGCAGGCAAATGGTTACATCGAATGCTTTTGTCTCCTTGCTGCCTAACAACATCCACAGGCAGTGTGTGGAGAGGGGAATCCTCACAGAAACGTTAGAAGGCAGCACTAGGTATGTGGTGTCACCTCGGAAGAGAGCTCCTAAAACAGCCTCTGATGGGCTGCCCCTGTGCAGAGCAGGCAAGGTCAGGAAGGCGATAACGTGTGCTATCCAGGCTTGGTTGAGAATCTGTTCAGGAAGTTGGTTATTTGGGCTTTGGGCTTGATTCACAGTCTGACACTAGGGAAAGGCAGTTAAGTACTAACTGAAGCCAAAGGAACACTGGTTAACAAGCAAACAAGGGACTAGAGAGATGGCTCCTTGGTTAAGAGCACTTACTGCTCTCGCAGAGGAACCAAGTTTGATTCTTAGCCCAAAATGGTGGTTCACAACTCCAGTTCCAGGGGATTGAGAGCCCTCTTCTGACTTCCACAGGTACCATGTACATGGTACACATATACACAGGTAAAATGTTCACACATTCAATAAGATAAAGAAATCTAAAATATATATACTTTTTTGTTTGTTTTGGTTTTGTTTTTTTTGGTTTTTTTGAGACAAGGTTTCTCTGTGTAGTCCTGGCTGTCCTAGAACTCACTCTGTAGACCAGGCTGGCCTTGAACTCAGAAATCCACCTGCCTCTGCCTCCCAAATGCTGGGATTAAAGGCATATGCCACCACCGCCCAGCAATATATACTTTTAAATAAACAAGTCTAACAGCATCATGTGCCTCTCATCCCTCTTGACAGAACACTCCTCCTGGTCTGCATCAGTGGCAGGAAACCCAACACCCTTCCAGAGCTTTTTTCTCTCCCATTAAGAACACTCAAAATTTAACCCAAAACTTGGCTCTTGGGGATCCTCAAGAAACAATAATATAAGACAAGGAACAGAGTAATAAGACAAGAAAGAGTGCCCTGAATTTTGTTCTTTGAAGATCTAAAAATACCTTACATGGTTTTAGAGATATTGTGGAGAATTTCTGAATTTCAAGATTACTGCAATAAACTCTGCAGAATATTAGAGAATGAGCATTAATGAGAATGGTTTGAAGCATATTCGTATGCATGCAAATAATAACATCTTCTTTCAAAAACAGACATGCTTTTATGCTTCTGAAACAAACCCCATTGAGATATTAGATTACTCCTTTTAAGACTCTCAGTTTTAAGTTTTTAATTATGTTCTGCTCAAAATATACACCCACACTAGAAATAAGTAGAAACAAAAGCAAACACACTAACTACTTGGGAATTTTCAACAAAAAAGTAATTTTCTATTTGATAATTCATTCTTGCACATATAATGAATTGGGAACATTTTACCCCTATTTCCTCCCTCATCCCCTCTTCTATTTCCTGTAGAATGGTGAATCCTTCTTCCTCCCAAATCTCCCCTCTATGTGTTGGTCCTGATAAGGTCTCTCAAACCCATCATGCCACATGACTAAGGTACATTGCCTGATAAAATGGCCTGGGCCATGCTAAATGAAAAGCCTGCTACCTCATCTCCTTGTTCTCCTCCTAAGCCAATCAGAGACAGCTGCTCCAATTCTCTCTGGGGAAGGGACATCCCCTTTCTCCTTTCTTTGCTAGAGTTCTTAAATGGCCATGGGCCAGTTGGCCATGATTATCTCTGCCCAAACCAGAGGCATTCCCCTCTGCCCCTAGCCAATAATATTCCTTGTGAGAATGTGGTGTCTGGTGTGTTCTGCGCTGACCCTGATGCCTCTCTGGTCCTTTATTTTATTTTTCTTCTACACACTAAGCTTAATGAGGGTTGTTTATATGAGTATGCATTGGGGATTATTTACTGAAGTATGGAAAACTTATCCATGGCTACACCACTGAAAAAAAATGAAATTTCCCTGTCCAGCAACCATTAACTGCCAATAGTCCCTCAACAACAACCACACATTGATTCGGAAAACAAAATATGAATGGACTTAAAGAGCACTGAAAAATAAATAAAAATATTAATTACTAAAGTTCAGCATTCAGCTGTTCCCTGTGTATCAAACAGAATTTGTCTTTTGAGCTACTCACCCCACTATGGCCAGTGTTCATTCTTACCTGTTCTTTATCTAACATTTCTAGAGTACATCTGCAGATCAACCAGCAATTAGGCAGAAAAACCTCCAGCAAGGTTTAACTCTCCCAACACAAACACACACACACACACACACACACACACACACACACACATTTCTTATTATTTCCATATGATAGATGCTGTACTTTTTTTTTTTTTTTAGATTTGAAAACTGAGGCACAAAGAAGCTGAATGATTTCTCAATGAACTTAGCCAAGCAAGTGGTGGGCAGCCTGGCTGGAAAGCCTATAAGCTTACCCCCTATAACTGGCACTGCCGTGCAAAACCCATAGGAATGAGCAAAGCCCTGAAGAAAATCCACCCATATTAATGATCCATATTGAAAACAGACTACAGTGGGATGGCAGACTGTGCCAGCGAGAGGGCAGCTTCTTTCTGCATGAAATGTGGAGAAAGGCAAAGCCAGAACAAGAAACGGCCATGGCTCTGCTTTGGCTGAAAACTCACCTAGAATGTGTTGGTGTCGAGGGAAGAACAGGTCTGTGCACAGATGCAGATTGTGTTGCTGGAATGCACACATGTAGTCAGGTTGCTGGAATCCTTTCACAAGGAATAGCATATAACAATATCAACAGATACTGAGTCAAAATTATTGTTATGGTGCATATTGAATCAAAATTGAGTTCTTGGTGATTTCATCTCTAATGACTTTAATTATAGCAACTTGCTAGGTCTCTACAAATGGAGACTGCTGGGGTACTACAGTTGAGGGCTGGGGCTATGGTGTCAAGCTTCAGCCTGTGGCTATGGCTTGGACACCAGATGGTTTTAAATCTTGATGAAGTTACTTAACCTTTAAACTCTATAGTTTTCTGGGGTTATTATTGCAAAGACAGATTGTAAGACATTTAGTATGTTCCTGGTGGAGGATAGCTTTTTCCGCATTTAGATACATAAGATACTTATACAGGGTTGGCTAAAAATTGCAATTAGTAACCCAAACCAAGAGAGTATGTGTATTACAAAGTCAGAAAGCAAAGAGAAATGAGTTGTTAGAGAAGACCATAAAACATCAGATTCTATGAAACAGTGGCCTGGAGTCCTGGACAGCCCTCATAAAAAGAAAACAAACCAAAACAAACTGAAAGTCTCTCTGATTAAAGCATTAGGGAATGAAAGTCACACCCTTCTTAAAAGTAAGAGGTACTAAGCACACAGTGAGGAGTTATCAGAATTATGGTACTCAGCACAGCATAGGAGCCCATACTTATCACCTAGCAACTGGAAGATAAAACCAGGAGGACCCTCCATTACATCAAGACCAGCCTGGAGCATGTAAGAACCATCTCAAAAAAAAAAAAAAAAAAAAAAATCAAAGAATCCCAGAGGCCAATGAGCAGAGACCCCGCTTCTACTGGGTGATTTGTTGTTCCTTATATTCTTAAATTTGTATGCAAATAAGTTGGGGCTACAGAAAGAGGCATTCTATCATGGCTCAGACCCACGTATAAGGAAGAGGGACAACAACAGAAGACTCTTTCCTCTGACGTCTAGGTGTCAGAGGATGAGAATAGACCAAAGGGATCCAGGCTCTATGAAATCCTACATCTTCAGTCATTCCAGAACTTCAAAACTCTGGGGTTAAGAGGGCCATACACTTACATTACCCACAGGTAATGTTCTTCACAGAGGACTGTAGTCATGTTCTAGTTAGCCATTATTTGTAGAGATATTTCCAAGGCGATAATAATCAACAATGAATACATATTTAAAACAAATCAAGGATGGAGAGATGGTTCAGCAGTTAAAGGACTTGGCACAGAAACAAGAGGACCAAGAGTTTGAATCCCAGAACCCAGGTCAATATAAATACTGAGTGGACATGATGGCCCACATCTAATTGCAGCCTCCTAAAAGTGAGTTAGGAACTTTAAGGAGCAAGCTGGCTAGCAACAAGACATATCCACTAGCTCTGGGCTTGACTGAAAGGCCCTGCCTCAAAAAATAAGGTGGACAAGTGATCAAAGAACATTGATAAAATCAACATTACTAAATTCAAGCCCCTACATGCACATACATATACCTGCATGTACTTGCACATACATATATGTTCATATGCATGTGCATATACATCAAGAATAGACATATATCTATAAATAGTGCCTTTCAGTGTGATTTCTCTTTTTATTTATATATCTGTATCTACATTTACATTTACCTCTACATTTCTTTCTCTACCCATATCTATTATCTATATCTATCTATATCATCTATACCCATGTCTATGTCTCTATATAGGTACGTAGATATATAGAGATTAGATTATATCTACATATACAGATATGTACATATATCTATCTATATAGAGATGATAGCTATCTATATCTCTATATAGAGATAGATAGATAGATAGATAGATAGATAGATAGATAGAGCTATAATAGATATATAGGTATACAAATATATAGATATATGGATGATATATAGATATAAATTATATAAGTAGATAAATATAGATGCAGATACATATAGATGATATAGATGTAGAGCTAGAGACATAGACATAGATATAACTGATACAGATGGATATAGATATGGATATGGGTAGACATAGAGAAGTTGAGGTAGATGTAAATGTAGATACAGATAGAGATACAGATAAAAGGAAGGGAAATCACACTAGAGAGAAAATCACTCTTGGGAGAATGGGGATACACACCATATGGCTATTAGAAAATACTGATTGTTGTATTTAAAGAAATACAAAAGATATATTTCTAGGCATCTGTAGCAATCAAGAGTGATTTAGCCATTAAACCATTACAAAGTGATTTAGCAAATGAGAAAGGGAACCCAAAACACTTCTTGAATTAAAAAATATCATAACCAGCCAAGAAGGGCAGTACACTCTTGCAATTTCAGAGGAGTCTTTCCCCTTTGAGAGACTGAGGAGTAACGTTGTAAGAGCATATCAGGCACATTCATTGACGGCGATTTTTTTAAGATTATTACTTTGAATATAGTCCAAAGAGACAAACAGATCCCAAAAGGAGCCATCCAGTAATTCAGAAAGGTCAAGGACACCCTGACAGAGTTCCTACAGAAGAAGAGAATGTCCACAAAAGAATGTCTGAGAGTTTCTATAGCCACCATATTCTAGGAACTTGAAGCCCAACTACAATGGGTAAAATAAGTTCATGTCTATGTCCAGCAAAGAGAAACCACTGCCACCTAAAAAGGAGTCAACTTCTAAGTAAAGCCATGGGTAAACCCGCAGGTTTGCTTTCAGTAGCTGTGAGACTGACAGTAACAAGGCATAGACGTGGGGTGCCAGTAGGGAGGAACCAGGTCTGGAAAGGCAGAGCATACAGTGATGCAGCAGCCAGAGAACAAGATCCTGGGAGTTCAAGAGCAGGCAGGTGGAAGCCAGCCTGCACTGGAGGCTAGTAAAGTAGACACAGCTGGATGCCATCTCATCAGAACACCTTGGATCACACATTACAATTCATATAACAATATGCATATTACATACAAATACAAACATACATTGTTCAACAACAGAAGGGCTAAAGAGGGGACAGTTCAAGGAGACCTAGCTGGAAGTAGAGGTAGAGAATTAACACAGATGCCTCCATAGATGCTGGTTAGGTAAGACTGAGTAGGAGAGCTGCTGAGGTACACATAGCCCAGACAAGCACAGGTCCAGGTCTGCACAGGTGGATGCACAATTCAAGGGAACCATGTCTAGCAGCGTGGACTGTGCTCAGCTAAGGCCAGGAACCAGCTGGCAGCTCTCTGCCTATTAGTCCTTTGACCTGTGTATTAAGTTGTGGGACAGTCAGCTGATAAGACTGACACCACGTGGTACGCATGTCTTCATTGAATTCTTGGCCTGGTTTTTCTGATATGGCTTTCTATGTCCATATGCCCTGTACCCCAATGGTACCTCTCCACTTACATAAGTTATTTATCCATTTATGTCCCATGCTTCATGCTGGACAGGTAGTGGCATCTATACATATATACACAAGCAAAAGTGAAGTCATTCTGCCTCTGCATTTATACCCCCAAATAGAATCAACTCAGGGCAAGATACATCTTGAAAATTATTGTTTCATGCAGTATCAAAAGCTTAGGGCAAGATACACAGCCTGACCACACTGTTACACCACTATAGAAAGAAAAATATCTAACTAACTTCTGAGCTCTATTCTGGCAATCCACTGTTAGTGACACTCTAAGGACTTCTTAACCCAAGAACAAAAAGTAAACTGCAGAGAAACTTCATCCCTTCCTTAATGTGCTTGTGGGTAGCTCAGCAAGCATGAAATATTTATTTCAGGGCTGAGCAAATATATTGTTGGGAATCTAGGCTTTCATGGTGAAGAAAAAGGTACAAAGATAGAAACGTGGCCAGGAGAGAGAAGGCCTATGGTGTTTGATGGAATTGAGATATCAGCAGGATAAATACACTTGATTGCTTAGTTCTTTCTGTAGAAATGGGCTGTTGTTTTACTTTTCCTGGGAGATGTCAACAAATAGCTGTTCTCCTCAGATAGGGAAAACAACAACAAAAGAGATTATTCCCCCCCCCCCCCGGGACTGGCCTAATAAGCCACTGAGCCTAATTGGGGTTATTTTACAGGAGCACAGCAACTTATGGGTAGTTATATCATCTCAGAAGACTCTTCTCTGAGAAATTGACAGCTTACATATCCTCAGGGAGGGGCTGAGTGCCAGGGTGGCATATGTCTTCACATGCACCCTGCCCCCACCCTCCAAAAGGAAATGGTACTGGACCCAATCTTATGAAGGCTTCACGTGGGCAATCACAAGATGCTCTGATATCAAGGCCTCAATCACTATGTCATGCTCCGATGATAGAGTCCCACGGGGCCTAATTAAATTAAATCTCTGTTCCAAAGGTCACGCCTCTGATCCATCTCAGTTTCTACACGTTGCTTCCTACTGCAAAGAAGGACTGACTACAGAACTAAAAAACAAAAACAAAACAAAACAAAAAGACCAAAAATCCACAGGTCAAAAAGAGAGATAATGAGGCAAGAGAGCAGCTTAGTGGGCAGGAGCCTTTGCTGCACAAGCATGAGGACCTGAGCTCAGATCCCAGCACCATGTAAATAGCCAGGCATTGCCACATGCATGCTTATCACTCCAGTGCTGCAAGGTACATGTATAAAGGGGTGGAGACAAGAGGCTCACTGACAGAGCTCCGTGCTCAGTGAGAGACCTGTCTCAGAGGAATGAGGCAAAGAGTGATAGAGCAAGACACCCAGCATCCTCTCTGGCCTCCACACACATGTGTGGATACTCACACTCATACACAAACACACACACACACACACACATAACACTATATGCCATTCTCACAAGGCATATCAACAAAAAATTATTTTGTTTTACACAAAAATAAGAAGACTAAAGAATGCAAGCTGAGACAGCTCTATAGTTATCATAGAAGAGAGATTTTAAACACGGAGCATTACCAAGAAAAAAATATATTTTACGATCTTCAAAAAGTTTAATTCACAAAGAATGTATTGAAAAATTCTAAAATTAGCTGGGCGGTGGTGGTGCACACCTATGATTCCAGCACTTGGGAGGCAGAGGCAGGTGGATTTCTGAGTTCAAGGCCAGCCTGGTCTACAGAGTGAGTTCCAGGACAGCCAGGGCTACACAGAGAAACCCTGTCTCAGAAAAAAAAGAAAGAAAGAAAGAAAGAAAGAAAGAAAGAAAGAAAGAAAGAAAGAAAGA
>JADRCD010196009.1:25332-50146 GCA_019843815.1 Montemys delectorum | reverse complement strand
TGTGTGTGTGTGTGTGTGTGTGTGTGTGTATGTGCGCTATGCGCATGCGCGCACATGCACTGCACTTGTGTGAGAGAGACAGACACAGAGAGAGATAGTAAATAAGAGACAGACATACAGACACACAGAGAGCTAGAGAGACATACAGACACAGAGAGAGAGAGAGGGAGAGGGAGAGAGAGAAAGAGAGACACAGACAGACAGATAGACAGACAGAGAAAGAGATGCACTCCATCTGTACATGATACAAAACTAAAGCTCAAGTTCTATGCATCTTTTATTTTTTAAAGATTTATTTATTTTATGTGTATGAGTACACTGTAGGGGTACAGATGGCCATGAGCCATCTTGTGGCTGCTGGGAATTGAGCTCCTGCCCGCTCACTCCGTCCGGCCTGCTCGCTCTGGCCACTCAATCCTGCGTAATTCACTGTAGCTGTCTTCAGACGCACCAGAAGAGGGCGTCCGATCTCAGTACGAGTGGTTGTGAGCCACCATGTGGTTGCTGGGATCCAAACTCAGGACCTTCGGAAGAGCAGTCAGTACTCTTACCCGCTGAGCCATCTCACCAGCCCGAATAGGGACATCTTTAACCTCAGAGACACAACCTTGGAAATTGCAACATCACTATTTGGTGGCAGTGAGCCTGAAGTGTAGGGGCAACATTTATCCTCTTAGGTATTAAAACTATGACACAGAAAACCCAAGGCCATCTCATTGTGACATTATTAAGACTGCTATGATTACTGGGTAAGAGGCTACTGTTCATGTGTAGAACTTTTTGCCTAGTATCCAACACAAACACTCACTACTACAGAGACCATCAGCTGGCCAGAAAGCTGAGTGAAGCCTGCAGACACATACTAATCATCTGACATTCCTATGGCTCTCTATGATAGTTCTATTATATTTATCTACTTACTCATTGAGTCTGTGCATAGTGGGTATGCATGTGCCACAGTGTATGTATGGAAGTCAAAAGACAATTTGGGGGAGTTGGTCCTCTCCTCCCACTCTGTGAGTGCCAGGGGTTGAATTCCAGTTGTCAAGTGTCTTTATCCACTCCTCTGCCCTCATGGTCCTTTTTAAGTCTGTAAGGCTTTCATTTACATTAATCCTTTTGATTTGATTCTGAAAGCCATAGGACAGACACATGGATAACATTTGCCCCATTGAGAATGAGGTCCAAGATCACCTAAGTCACAGGGACCAGAGGGGGAGATGGTCATTCTCCACAGAAAAATCAGTCCAGCCCCTCTGACAGGTCCCTGAGACCCACAGCAGGGTTCAAGGTGAGCGAAGGAGATGCAAGGACCCAAAGAAAATCAGAGTTAGTTTGCTAGCTGGCCCGCCTCATAGAAAAACAGTTCACAACCGCCAAGATTGCCATCGAGCGGAGCAAGAGCAAGATCACTGCCACTTCCGAGGTGCCTTTCTCCAAAAGGTATTTGAAATATCTCACCAAAAAATATTTGAAGAAGAACAACCTCCGAGACTGGCTGCGTGTTGTCGCCAACAGCAAAGAGAGTTACTTCCAGATTAACCAGGGTGAAGAGGAGGAGTAGGACAAGGATTAAGACACATTGGTCTGCAATGTTTTGTATTAATTCATAAATAAAATTTAGGAACAAAATAAAAAGAAAGAAAGAAAAAACAGTTCACAGTGGCATCTGGGAACTGGGGGGTGGCTCTGCTGGTGATGTGCTTGCTGAAGCATGAGAACCCAAGTCAAACCCCAGAACCCAAGTTTAAGAAAAAAAAAGCTGAGGGCTGAGCATGGGCTTGGAATCCCCGCTGGGGATGGGGGTGGGGGTGGGGGAGGGGTGGAAACAAGATGATTCCCTGGATTTGTTGGCCCAAGAGTCCAGCTAAGCTGCAAGCGCTAGGTTCAGTGAGAGACCCTGTCTCAGAGACACAAGATGGAGAGCAACTGGGGAAGAATCCTGACATTGACCTCTGATCTCTACACTCACACACACACACACACACACACACACACACACACACAGCATGTATCTTTTGAATATGAATTTGAGCCATATAACTGTACAGACTTACCCAGAACCCTTAAAGACAGATTTAAGGGACAGACACGAACTCTTTCACAATTTACAGATGACTGCCT
Organism: Montemys delectorum; assembly: GCA_019843815.1. NCBI lineage: Eukaryota > Metazoa > Chordata > Mammalia > Rodentia > Muridae > Montemys > Montemys delectorum. The sequence continues at coordinate 48,022 of JADRCD010196009.1, read as the reverse complement.
TCCTGACCAACAAAAAAGTCTCCCAAGCTGTCAGGGATGGTGTGGCGCGCCAACCCTGCCCTGCAGGAATTAAGACACGACACAACCAGTTCCTTCTCTTAGCAGTTTACTCAGGATACTTTACAGGCAGCATTGTGTGGAGGTGAGCCCGCGACCCCTACTCGGGCACAGCTTATATCCTAGTAGGAGCCCATGATCTCATGCCACGTGTCATCTCCCCATAGGCCAGGGAAGATCATGCCACTCAGAAGCACAACCTACAAGCCAAATCAGGTGTTGTTTATCTCAGAGCTCTCAGCCAGCCATCACCATCTTTAGGGCACGGTTCGGACGGCTCTCTACAGGATGGAAGTGGAGAAGGCTAGGGGAAGAGGCTGCTGTGAAGAATAGCCACATACATCAGCCCTTTGTACTGTTGCCTTGGGAGGCTGGCCAGGAGAGGCTGCAACAAACACAATGTCCTTTGCAGGAATTTGCCATTTTCTAGGGAACAGTGGGGATCGGTCTAGGACTAAATTATAAATCAAAATGGATGTTAAACATGAATCATGTGGCTTTTGTGGGCTGTGTCACCTTTCTGAGATGTCAGAAGGATCAAGAGAAATGTCAGATTTTTGGCATACAGGGCATCCTTTGGTCCCTACCTTTCATGCAGGGAGTGGCACGCCCTGGCTTTTAGGGTGCATCCTGCAAGTCACCATGGTTAAGCTTTGCTAAAGCAGGGTACCTATTTTCAAAATGAACCTACAGGCCAGGGACACGGTGGTTGTATGGATTCCAACTCAAAGTTCACACCCTCCCCAGCTGTCACAAGGTAGGGCTACTCTGACTTTAGGTAGGGACATGGTAGCTAATGGAGTAACAACCCCCCTCCCGTGTGTGTGTGTGTGTGTGTGTGTGTGTGTGTGTGTGTGTCTGTCTGTCTGTCTGTGTCTATTTCTCTGTCTCTTTAGCTCTGTGTGTGTTTGTGTGTCTGTCTGTCTCTCTTATTTACTATCTGTGCCTGTATGTATCACTCACTCACTCACTCTCTCCTCCTCCCCCTCTTTCCATTCCTCCAAGATTTCACACAGATTTCTTGAGAAATCTGTCAGTGGTGATTATAATACAGATGGTTGTATTTTGAGGTAATATAACATTTCCTAGGAAACAGAGTAGATTCACTTGAGATCAAATTGCAAAATATAATTTAAAGCCCACGACTGCTTTGCTGTACTGAAGAATGAAGGCGTTCCTGCATCCAATACCAGGCACACGCTCAACCTCTGAACTTTCCACCCAGCTCACCTGTGATCTCTGATTGACTGCTTATTAAGAGAGCCACAGACAACCTAGTTTTGCCCTGAACACCAGAGAATATCATGAAAACGAAGAATATTTGCCAACTTTCTCATTTTCCCAGTAATTTTCATAGGAAATTTTCCAAGAGCAACACTGGATGCTGACAAATTTTATGTGTGCGCATGTTTGTGTGTGGTATGTATGTGTTTGAGCTTTCGTGCACGTGGGTGTGGAGTAGACATGTGCATATGTGTACATGTGTGTGTGAAGGACGGAGGTTGGTGTTGACCATCCTTACTCACATTCTTCTGTGTACCCTCACTGAACCTGGAGCTCACTGATGGCACTAGGCTCTCTCTACCCTTCTCCATCTTCCCAGTCCTGGGGATACAGGCACGTGCAAGGCAAACCAATGCAAGAGTGTCCTTTACTGTCTGTTGGGTTATACTTACACTCTTTCCTCTCAAGTGTCTGCCTCAGCAAAATACACTCTCACATCTGCTTCAGCAGAGCATCCTCTTTATAAGACAGCTTCCAGAAAAGCATCAGGTGGCACAACCAAGTCTCCAAAGAAACCAGAAACTTTCACTTCAGTTCCCACTTGTTTTCTCTTGCCCAAGGAATTGTTGTACACTGTGCTGGCTAGTTTAGGTTTGTTTGTTTTTGTTTTGTTTTGTTTTGTTTTTGTCAACTTGACACAAGCTAGAGTCATCTGAGTGGAGGGAGCCTCAGTTGAGAAAATGTTTCCATAAGATTGGGCTATAGGCAAGCCTGTGGGGCATTTTCTTAATTAGTGATTTGATGTGGGAGGGCCCAGCCCATTGTGGGTGGTGCCATCCCTGAGCTGGTAGTCCTGGGTTCTATAGGAAAGCAGGTTGAGTAAGCCAGAAGGTGCAAGCCAGTAATCAACACCCCTCCATGGCCTCTGCCTCAGTTCTTGTCTCTGAGTTCTTGACCAGTTTGAGTCCCTGCCGTTGAGACTTCTTTCAATGCACTGGTGTCTCTGGGAGTGTAAGTTGAATAAACCTTCTCCTCCCCTAGTTGCTTTGGTCATCGTGTTTCATCACAACATAGCAACCCTACCTAGAACACATGGACGAGATGGATATGCTTGTTTATTTTTAATAAAGAAACCTTAGGAGTTGAGAAGATGGCGCAACTGGTAAAGTGCCTTCCTTGAAAGCATGAGAATTTGTGTTCAGATCCTCAGCACTCACATAAAAAATCTGGGTACAGTAGTATATGCATATAACCGTGAAGCTGGGGACACAGAGAAAGAATTGTCCTGATGCTCACTAACCAGACTAGCCATGAGCTCTGATTTTAGCAAGAGGTCCTGTCTCAAAACATTTCCTGGAAAGACACAACACATACATCTACTCACCCCAGACAGGCAGCTCACAACAGATCGAAGTACGAGTACCACCAAAGCTCAACTTGGAGAGCTAGTATGTTGTATTGTAGTTGCTTACAGGAGCAGAAATGACTCAAAGACAGATGCATCACAAATCCCAGCCTGCACCTGTGACAGTTCACAAAAGCTGAGAAACTGGAGCACACTGCACAACCTGCAGGCAGCTCAACAGGTTGGAGAGTGTCCTTCTAAGTGACTCAGTTGATCTAAACTTCTTCCAGGCAGCTCAGCTGGTTTCTGCTTCTTTCATGACAACTGGTCTGGTCTCAATAGCTTATCTTATCTAAGAGTTTTCTTTGTAGCGCAGCTCCAATCTTTTAAAACAGACTCTCAGCCTTTAATACTCTAGCAGGGAGGGCCCCACTGAATCTGATCAGTTTCAGGAACTTCCTGAAGCTATTTTGGGTTAACTTCCTGCTTAAGGAGCTTCCCACAGGATAGAATGTATCAATCTCTGAGGAAACTGTTACACAACGTTTACCACTTGTAATGCTTAAGAAGGTCGTTAGGCTTTGGGACCAAGAGAACTGGGAGGGGGGAAGGAGATCAGCTTCCTGAGGCGTAGCTTGTATCCACTTAGAATCCTTTGGACTGTAAAGAGCAAAGCAGATGGTTTAACTCAAGACCTTAGGATAGAAACAAAGAAGCAGGTTCAGACAAGTGAAAGCTGATTCTAGAGCCCAGGCTGCCTGCATCTCTGGAGTCCCATATTCTGCTCACTTGGGCTTCAATAGAAAAACCTACTAAGCTGGTGTCTTGTTCTGCAGCTTGGAGTTCACACCAGGACAGCCTGAGTGTTTGAGGAGCATTTCTGGAAGCCACCCCAGCAGTAGGCACCTAAAGTCTTAGCAAGCAAACTGAAGTGCTGTACTCCCAACTCCTGGGGGCTCATAATTAAGTACAAAGGCAAGTCTGGGTTTGAAATTAATAACTATGGGGTTCAGAAACTATTTCAATATTAAAAAAGGAGTGGTTTATTTGTGTTGTAGTAAACAACACTGCTTAAGGAAAGTGCCCAGTAAACTTCAACAGACAAAGATATGGTCAGTTATTTCAGTTCAGGCCCTTGGAGCTTGGCAAGAGTCAGAAGGGGAATTAAGACTTTTAAGTCTTAACTGTGTGGGAATGTGTTTTCTTTTTCTCACGTAGAGTAGCTTTTAAGTATGTGGTATGTTCAGCATTGTTTACGTATTTGGTATGTATATTATATTCATTTGTGTAATCTTTATGACATCCTTAGGAGGTAGATGCTAAAATCAACCCCATTTCACAGATTAGAAACCCAAGACCAGAGAGTAGTTGGCCAAATAGCAGCATCAGGAGCAAGTTCCAGCCTCTGGAGTCAGATCAACTTTGTTCTTATTCTTTTTCTCTTAAGACGTAAGACATTTAGGATTTTTTAGTTCTCTTTCTTTCTTTCTTTCTTTTTTATTTATTTATTTAGTGGCAGAGCCTTAAGCTACAGCCTCAAACTTACAGTCTTCCCTTCTGTATCTCCAGAGTCCTGGAATTTCAGGCTTGAGCCAACAAGTTTGATTTCTCTTTTTGTCTTAATTCAGATGCATTGGTGCCATTCCTAGTTTGAATAAATTAAATAACAGAAAGAGTCATCAGAGATCAACAATAAACTTAACAACAAGTAGACACATGGAAAAGAGACACTAACCTGTACTTCCATTTGGATAAATGAGCAAAGGCATCCATATCTTATATTCATGGATGATTAGTATCCCTACATACTCAGGTACTTTATTCTTATTCCTCCACATACTTGTTTTTTTTTATTTAATGTGCCTTGGAACATATTCCATATTCAGTATTATCACTCAAAGATTTACCAAATTCTGCTGGGCATGGTAGCACATGCCTGACACCCCAACACTAGTGAGGCCAGTGCAGTGAGATTCAGAGGTTCAAGCCCAGTGTAGGCCATGTGGTGAGACCATGACAAAGGAAAAAAAAAAAACAGTAGGGGGAGTTGAAGTCGGAAACTTAAGAGTTCTTTGGAAAGTCGTTTGGATGGTGTTTTGCTGGGGTAAACACACAAAGGAAGGTTTAGCTGAAGCAGACGCAGGAGACAGAGGATGTTCTGCTAAAGCAAGCATGTGAAAGGACACATGATGAAGCATTCTTTGCTAACGACACACATATAATGGTCCATCTTACACTGCATAGTTGAGCTGCATTTTGGGGGATTCCATAGAGAGAAACACACCAAAAGTCTTCTGGTAATGTGCTGCAGTTTCTTACTGCTTCCACGGACTCAAATTCATTGTCTGAATATTTCAGAATTTAACCATCATCTAGTAAAGGGTATTTCAACTGGGACTAAACTTGTTTGTTGGCTTATTTTGTTGTTATCTATAAGGGAATTGTCAGGAAATATTTGCACTTTAAATTTTAATTCATCTGTGCAAAGCATGGTGCAAGAGGCTACACAGCCTCTCTCCAGGAGAATTCTGGATATTAGGCACTGGATCTGGCTACCTTCCCATCTGACCAGAAGACAGAACATACAGCTAGTCTGACAGTGCCTTAGAGTTGCATTTGCTATGAAGAGACACCCTGGCAGTTCTTATAAAGGAAGGCATTTAATTGGGGCTGGCTTAGAGGCTCAGAGGTCTAGTCCCTCATCATCATGGTGGGAAGCATGGCAGCATGCAGACAGAATAGAGCTGAGCCTGACATCTGGATCCTGGCTTGAGCACCTGAAACCTTAAAACCCAACCCAGTGACACACTTCCTCCAATGAGGCTGTATCTCCTAATCTTTCTAAGTAGTGCCACTCCCTGAAAGCTGAGCATTCAAATATCTGAGCCTACGGAGGCTATTTTTATTCAAACCATTGCAGACCACAGACGTCAGAAAATAACAAATCTACTGAATGAATGTACAAACCAATTAAAATATTTTAAACTGTGGTGGGAGGGAGTATGGAACCTGTGCCACCTTGGGTTGACATGCTCACGGCAGAGGAGAAATCATGTATCTTTTTCCTGCCGGGACCTAGGAGGTGGTCACTGTGTAAGGCATTTTCTGTATTTATCCGTACCACCTAGCATTACACTGCCATTTTTAAATTACACTATTTATTTTGTATGTGTTTTGTCCACATGGATGTCAGTGTGCCACTCCAGTCCCTTGTGCCGGTGGAGGCCAGAAGAGGATACCAAATTCTCTGGAACTGGAGTTACAGATGGTTGTGAGTTGCCATGTGGGTGCTGGGAGTTGAACCTTCATCCTCTGGAAGAGCAGCTGGTGATCTTAACCATCAAGCATCTCTTAAGTATCTTAATCGTCTCTCCATGCTGTATCTGATAAGCATGCAGAACTCAGCCTTACAAAACCCACAGTCCCTCTAAACGAATCTCGGGCGGGCCATGTGTTCCGGGATCAGCATAAGCGAAAGCGACTTCTCCACCCAAGCCTCTTGAGATTTCAGCTATTCCTCTGCTTCATGCATTTTGCAGACTTCCACATAGGCTGGAGGGCTTAATTAGTGCTAAGTCATAGAGTGATCGGGAAACACTGCTGGCTACAGACATAGCAGGAGAAAATGAAAGCTGTCAGCTGTGACAAGCTTTGCAGATTAGCCCTGAACTCACCATGAGGTAAGTTCTGGCCTGGCCCTTTATTTCCAAGGTTGGCACACACCCAACCACATTATTAACTTGTCCGCATGCGGTATGACTTTACTGTGTCCTTTCAAGGCACATACTGGGAGCTGATGCCCAGCCTTGTTAAAACTCCATGCTTCCATGCTAGAAACTGAATCTCCTATTGAGTCACACCCAGGTTTCTCTATTAACAGAATGAGCCGAGCGTCTACCCTAGCTTGGCCCTAAACTAGGTCCTGTGGGAGAAGTAAAGGAAACATAAAGTTGAGCGCAGGCAAACTGGAACACAAAGAGTAGAGACAGGCTAGCTGGCAAGCCGAGGGAGCAACCGTGAAGAAAGCAGTAGGCCTGGATTTGTAGGGTGCTGGCATAAACAGAACGAAGGTTCTGATCGGTGGGCTATACTGCAGAATACAGGCTGGATTCCACCAGGCTCCAGCACTTGAAGTCCCGGAGAGTGGGCAAGGCTCATAATCCCAGATCCTTGTCCCCTCCCCCACTGAGTCAAGTAGCAGAGAGATCCTGGGGCTTAACGGAGCAAAAGGAAAGAGAATGATCCGACAGACTTCTGTGAAGACAGTCTACACTGTGGGCTATATGGGACACATGGTATTTTAATGTGTGACATAAGACAGTTCTTAGAGCAACATGGCCCAGAGTAGCTGAAAGATTGTATACCCCTGACCTGCGCTGTCTTCCAAGCCCATGGGCAGAGGCAGCTGACAACAGTAGAGTTTTACCCCCAAAATATGATGTTTAAGCCCTGATACTTGGTGCTGAGAAGATGGCTCAGGGGGTAAGAACACTGACTGTTCTTCCGAAGTTCCTGAGTTCAAATCCCAGCAACCACATGGTGGCTCACAACCATCCATAAATGAGATTTGACACCCTCTTCTGGTTCATCTGAAGACAGCTACAGTGTACTTATTTATAATTATAAATAAATCTTTGGGGTCTACTGGAGTGAGCGGGGCCGACTGGAGCGAGCCGGGTTGACCCGAGTGAGCAGAGATCCAGAGGTCCCAAAAGTCAATTCCCAACAACCAGATGAAGGCTCACAACTATCCGTACAGCTACACTGTGTACTCATATACATGAAATAAATAAATAAATCTTTTTTTTTAAAGTCCTAATTTCTGAACTAAAACAGTGAGCATGACCTTGTTTAGAAATTGAATCCTTGCCGAGATGGACAAGAGTTTCAACATGAGATTATCCTGGACCCTAAGCCTAATGACTTGTACCCTTATTAAGAAAGGAGAGAGGAATCCCAGCACTTGGGAGGCAGAGGCAGGCAGATTTCTGAGTTCGAGGCCAGCCTGGTCTACAGAGTGAGTTCCAGGACAACCAGGGCTACACAGAGAAACCCTGTCTTGAAACCCCTCCCCCCCCAAAAAAAAAGAAGGAAAGAAAGGAGAGGGGGATTTGATTTGATGCAAAAGGAAAGGTTATGAAGGGTGTGGCAGACATTGGAGTGATGTAAGCCAGGGAGTGCCAGGTTGAAGCTGGGTGGGACTGGTAGGAGGCAAGTCCCCCCAGACCCTCAGAAGGAAGTCACTGGGCCACCCATCACCTTTAATTTAGACTTGTTACTCCCATATCTGTGAGGGAATGCTTTTCTGTTATTAAAAGTCACCATCTTTGTAACAATTTGCCACGTCCTTTTTAAGGAGCAAACACACCACCCAAGTTGAGAAGTCTGAGGAAAGGGAGCAAGCGAGGGTCCATCTGCTGGGTCATCACAGGTGTTCACCTGCTCACCTCTCCCCTGGATCACTTCTCCCCAGGCAGGCAAGGCTTCCTGCCTGCAGAAGCGCCTGGCCCAGAGCTGCTGAGTGCTATCCACATGTGTAATAATGCTGTTCCCCTTCTCAGAGGCCACATGGAATTCCAGTTGATTCCTAACCACGCCAAAATGCTTTCTCACGTGTCCTGAGGGGAAAGCCTGGGGCGGCTTCATGTCTTTAACTTCATAATGGACATAGTTGTTATTCAGTAGTTGACAAAGCAAACCATGGTAAGTGACAATCTGTCTCTAACCTCTTGCTTAAAGAAGAGATTCTCGATAGATAGGCGGTAGTGGCGGCGCATGCCTTTAATCCCAGCACTTGGGAGGCAGAGGCAGGTGGATTTCTGAGTTCAAGGCCAGCCTGGTCTACAGAGTGAGTTCTAGGACAGCTAAGGCTATACAGAGAAACCCTGTCTCGAAAAACCAAAAAAAAAAAAAAAAAAAAAAAAAAAAAAAAATAGAGAGAGAGATTCTCAGCCCTTAGGATGCATCAGAATTGTGTCAAAGGCTGGTTAGGAAACCAACTCCAACTCCCTTCTCCAAACCTGCTGGGTCTCAGATTCAGTAGGTGGGAGGAGAGAATACTCATTTCTAGCAGGTGTGCAGGTGATGTCATTGGTGTTGCTGTCGTCCTCCCCCTCCCCCGCACCACCGCCAAGGTGTTTTGATAAACAGCTACAGCAGTGTTTCTCAAGCTCTGCTGCTTCTAAATTCCCCAGGCAGAAGTGAGAGGCTCTGAGAGGGGCTGGCATCGCTGGGTTTTAAGGCCCCTTTGGTGATTTTTGTCAGACAGTGACTTAGAGGCCTGCTTTCCCTCCCCCACTTTGCTAGGGGGGATGGCCTGGCTAGGCTTGGGCCCACACCCCTCCTACCAGGTCTCTGGGTCAACTTTAGGGTGAAGCAAATAAAACAGGCTCTGGGGTCCTGCAGGGGGGTGCCTTACTATCCCCAACGACCTAAGGCTCAGCCTGGGGGTCCGGAGAGAGTGGTGTTTACAGGCCAAAGGTCTAGGTAAAAAGCTCTCTGGACTGTCACTTTGCAGAAGTCCCTCTTGCCTGAGGCTACATTTTCCCCTAGTTCAGCAGCTATGACTGATCATAGACTGAAAATATAAATGGAAATTTCCAGAAATCAACAGCTTCCTAAGTTTTAACACAGCCCTGTTTGATATGTCAGTCCAAAACCCACCGGTGCTGGCTCAATGAGAGTAAGAGACAGTTTATTGTGGAGTCAAGTACGAGGCTCTATGGCCCAACAACGGTCAGATCCCCTCAAATCCCCAGATACCATGTTTCACTGTGGAAGTGCTTACCCGAGATTTTATTAGTTGCATAACAAAGAAAGTCATAAAACAAAGTGTTTGCTAAATATATTAGTTGAGGGGTACAGGTAGGCAGGTGACGGCAAAGCAGGGCCAACTCTGCTGTAGATTTCAGATAACATCTGATGGTATTTTTAGGTTTAGGATGTTAGGGGAGACCAGGTGTGAGGAGTGCGTGGCTTCTAAAGGACTAAAAATAGCCCCAGATAATCTGACTCTGGTCTGAAACACTATAGCTCTCTGTAATCTCAAAGTTCCACCGTTTGGCCTTGTAGAGAAAAATCTTTAACACGGGGGCAGCGGCTCAGCTTTCTCTCTGTCTCTGTCCCTGTCCATCTCTGTCTCTGTCACCACCGCCCCCCCTCCACCCCCACCCCCAGCTTCAGTTGGTAGATCTAAGTCAGCCCTTTCCCAATAGGTCTATGGTGTATTCACTTTCTACCTGTCAGTCAGGAGTCACCTGGTCATCCATCCGATCCACTACCTTTGTATTAAGATCTTTGCATTGTGGTCAAGCCATGCGAGTGACTTGGAGGGAAAAGGCAAAGGAAATAACCATAAGGAAAGAGACATAAGCCAGACTCCCTAAGACATCCAGCTAGAGCCGTGTTAAAGCAAAAGAAATCCAAGCTAGTTTTGCTTTCGCACCTCAAACTGCATAAAATCATGGCTTCAGTGTGTGAAAAAGAAATGCTTAAGAAAGATAGAAAAATCTCTGGATCTCCAGTGTGGGGAGGTCTTGAAACATACATTGCTGGGGGCAGGAGAGATGGCTCAGTGGTTGAGAATACTTGTTGTTCTTGCAAAGGTCCCTGGTTCAATTCCCAGCACCTACATGGTGACTCACAACTATCCCTAGCTCCAGTTCCAGGGGATCTGACACCCTCTTCCAAACTCTGAGGACACCAGACACACCACTAGTGCGCCTCCACACGCACAGACAGAACATTCATACACATAAAAAGTGAAGTAGTTGTAAATGTTTTAAAAGAAGAACTATTTCCTGCAGAAAGAGGGAAGGGACTCCTCTGAGCCACTTGGGACTCACAGATTTGATCAAGCTGCTCACCTTTTGTTCTGAATTCCTCACCTGTGAACCAGGGACAATAAAAATGCCACATTGTCACTGTGAAGCTGTAAGAGCCCAGCATCTTATCTTAGTCCTGCTGTTTACAAGGGGGGGGGGGGGAGAGGGAGAGAGGGGGGGAGAGGGAGAGAGGGAGAAAGAGATGAGGGAGAGGGAGAGGGAGGAGGGAGGAGGAAGGAGGGAGAGGGAGAGGGAGAGGGAGAGGGAGAGACAGAGAGAGATCTGGGACCAACTCATTGTTGTTTGGGTGCTGATCACTTTTTTTGTTGTTGTGACAAAATACATGAAAAACTTATAATAAATAAATACATAAGTATTTTGGTTTGTGTTTTCAGGCCATAGGCCATTTGGAAATACCAAATGCATCTAAAACTCCATTCTGTGAGCTCTAAATAGGCCCAATTCCCTCCCTCACCCTCCTGGACCACTCTCCTGCTAATCAGAACTGGGCACAAGCCGTAGCCAAGTCGGCATATTCCCTGCATTTCTTACATCATTGACAATTTAGAGCCCAGCATCTTATCTTAGTCCTGCTGTTTACAAGAGGGGGGGGGGGGGGGAGGGGGAGAGGGGGGGGGAGGGGGAGAGAGGGAGAAAGAGATGAGGGAGAGGGAGAGGGAGGAGGGAGGAGGGAGAGGGAGAGGGAGAGGGATGAGGGAGAGGTAGAGACAGAGAGAGATCTGGGACCAACTCATTGTTGTTTGGGTGCTGGTCACTTTTTTTGTTGTTGTGACAAAATACATAAAAAACTTATAATAAATAAATACATAAGTATTTTGGCTTGTGTTTTCAGGCCATAGTCACCTGGCTCCATTGTTCTGAGCATGAGGAGAGGAGGCAGGACATCATGGGGGATGCATGGGGTTGCTCATGGGCCACCAGGATGGAGAGGGAACTTTATTAAGGTCCAAACTGTAATACTTCGTTCATTGTTCAGTTTTTGTTCTGTTTGTTTTGAGCCAGCATGGTGGCTCATGTCTGTGACCCCACCTCGTAGGAGGCAGAGGAGAATAGCAAGTTCAGGCACAAACAATGCCTTTTAAAATCTAAATTTTTAAAAAAATACTCATTTTTATCTTCTAAGTGGCTGATATAAAGGGTGATACTTTCTTCTCTCTTGATTTTCTTGAGAATGGCCCCATGTTACTGTGTGGAAACCACCTTTCATTCCCTGGAAGTCTGCGCGGTGTTCCGGCACAAGTGCAGGCAGACTGTGGTTTATTCAACCTGATCACCATTAACGGACACTTTAATGTTGCCAGCCTTTAGCTATGAGTGTACAGCAATGTGTGTGTGCATGCCTGTGTGTGTTTGTGTGTGTGTGTGTGTGTGTGTGTGAAGGTAGGTTCTGCTGTTGTGTTTTTTCCTTGCTTTGTCATCCAAGATGAGATTGAAATGCCACTCAGTACATTCAACTTCTTTAGTTTTGAAGTAAGAAAACTGAAGTTCAGAGCTTCATGCCATCTGTTCAGAGTCACAGAACTTGTTGATAACTAACGGCTCCAGCGTTTGCCTTGCAGCCCCAGATCTTTGTCAGAGGGAGTCTTTGAGAACTGGACTTGCATCAGGCAAACCCCTCAGGAAAGAACAGCTACTTCCCACACACTGACATTCTAGTATTTCCTACACAAAAGCTCCTTTTATGTGCATCGTCGTCATCCAGTTAGTATTCAGGACCGACCTATGTCTCACCTCTTCCAGATAAAATGTTGAAGTCCTAATCTCCAATCCTCCAGTGCGACCATATGGAAAGTGAAGTCTGTGAAGAGGTGAAGATGTTAAAGGGTGTCCTGGGCTGGGCTGGGCTGGACACTATTGCAACCTGACTGGAGCCTTTATTCTTTCTCAGAGTTTCTCACTTTCCCCTCAAGGATGTAGTCTCTATCTGTTAGCTGGATCGTTCTCATTCACAGAGTTGAACAAAAGATGCTTCAATTCCACCTCCTTAGCCGAGATCGCTGATGTCCTTACAAGAAGGAATTCTTATGTTGGGAAGGAAGACGATGTATAAGGCCCCTGGGGAAGATGGCTGCCCAGGACCCAGGGAGACACACCTGAAACATACCCTTTCCTCCCAAGCCTCAAAAGGAACTAATGCTGTGCTAGTCCTATCACAGCTCTCCACTCTCTGAAACTAGGAGGGACACGTTTCTACGGTTTATGCCGTACAGACCCAAGGACTTGTTATCTTATAAAGGCAGAAACTATGAGCAAGCTCAGACCCAGCCAGGACCAGTTAGCTGCTTCCAGTTGTTTCCCTCAGGGTTTCTTCCCACAACAAGCTTCTCCAGCTGCCCCACCCCCTGCTGTTTCTGGTACCTTCCCTTCAGAGGGGGCTTTTCCTCAGAAATGCTTTCACAGTTCAGAAGTCTCTAGAGCCCTGGATTTACTGCCGCTTTCGCTGTATGTGGGGCCTCTGGCACCCCCAGAAGGACAGTTGTGCACCTCAGAGTTTGTGCCTCATTGGGCACCCAGTGAGAGGGCTATCTCCTTTTATGGCTCAGACTCTTGGGGCGTGTGTCTTTGCTTTAGATCTATCTTCCACATTTTCTGAGGAGGTCAATGTGGTATAACAAATGCTTTTTTAATGACTGAGCTCTGCATTTAAGCGTCTTTTCCTGCTTTGCTGGGTCATTAAGTCTTTAAACACTTGACTATTTTAATGATTTTTGTAGTCTGATGATGTGCAGGCTTGTTCACGTTATTACAGCCTCTATGCGCCCTTGCAGATGAGCTGCCCCGGCTAGTGGGCACCAAGGAGCATTTCACACCTGGCGCTGTTCTGAATGGGTCCTTGACTGTGTCGCAAGCTAGATAGATGACAAACGACTTAACAATGGCTGGTTTTATGCCAGATTTATCTTAAATTTCTGTACGCTTTTGGGAGTTCAGGAGAGTGGGGTATCTTTGAGAAGCAGTTGGAGCAAATGTGGCTTGTCATAGTACATACAACCTCTTGCAACCGGATGACACGGAGTGGGCATCTTTCAAACAGTAGAAATGTAGTTTTCACAGTTCTGGGGCCTGGAAATTTAAGATCAACATGTCTGCCAGTTCAGTGTCTAGTAAGGACCTATTCCGGGTACAGAGGTGGCAATTTCTCTGTGTCCTTGTGCTATGGGATAGGCCAGGCAGATGGAGGTCAAAAAGCTCTTTTATAAGGGCACTCATTCTATTCCTGGGAGCCCCACCCTTATGATCTAACCATACCTCAAGGGCCTCACCCAAGGTCATCACATTGAAGAGTCAAGATTTCAGCTTCCAAAGGGAGGATGCAAACATTCCATCTCTGACTTCGTCGGGTACTCAGAATAGGCTTGGTAGGCACAGAACGGACGCTAAGCTAACTTTGTCTCGACCCCAATTCAGCTCCTGTTCTTCTGGACTGGAGCCCATCTACCACAGGTGCACCAAGAGCCTGCTGTTGACATTAGGGGACAGCTCCAGAAGTAGAGCCTGGTCAAAAGTTCAATTTAAGCTACACAGGGATGCAAGGTGCCTATTTCGTTACACCTGTCCCAGTTATAATACCACAGGCAGCTCCCCTAACCAAGCCTTAACTGATAGTGAAACTCACTTACTCAGATCGTGTGTTCCATATTGCTCACCTCACTACGTCTATGCTGTCCAATTACTGGCTCATAGATCTGTCATACTTAATTACCATCACTTTACGGTTACTCTCTACATTTCTTGTCAAACTTTTACCACGTGACATTGCAGCAGCCTCAGAAACCTGATGTGTATCATATCGTGTTGATCAACTCTCTGAGGGGCTCACACCAGGGTGACATTTTCTAACGAGCCCTTCTCAGATTCTATCCTGCTGCAGAGGCTATGTATGAACAGATCACAGGTACCCTGCTCTTTTGTTCTTCAGCTCGTTGGGACCATTTCTGAGCCGGTCAAACAGCGTTGCCGTCACTGAGGTTTTGTTGTGTATGTGGTTAAGTAAATCTCCTCTCCACTTTTCATTTTAAAAGTTATCCATTTGTAGAGTTCCTCACAAAGAAAGCCAGCCAGCACATTGATTGGCTTTGTCTTAAGTGTATAGGTGAATCATTAATGTAATTAGATCCTTAGTTATCCAATATAAGACATCCTTTATTAAGATGCTCAATCCAAAGCTTAGAATGTGCTCTCTTATGTGCCGATACTTTTATGTGGCCTTATTGGGGATTTAAAATGCTTTCAGACTTTTTGTGTGTTCTTGGTTAATAAACTCCTACGTATCTGGTAATTCATGCCTCTGTTATGAGTAGTATTTTCAGAGTGATACTTTCTAGCAGCAACTGTGGGTGGAGACAGCTGCTACTGGGTTTTCCAGGTTGATCTTGTGTCTGACACACTTGCTGAACCCTGGCAGTTCTCATTTGTTTGAAACATCATTCTTCTAAGTTGAATGTTTTGTTTTTATGCTATTCTAAGTATGGCCCTTCCCCCAACCTCTGCTGTGGTTGGTGGTGGAAGCCAGGGGAAGTGTGACTCATTGAGAAGTGGAAAATCTCTAGGCCTCTGGATGCTAGATATAGGTTCCATGTAGCTTTTGGAGACTTACTGTCAGGCCAGCAAACCCAGAGATGGAGAAAAGGGGGAATAGAGGCCTGTGAATGGAAAGAGGCAGAGAAACATAGAAAGAAGCCACAGGACAGGGAACAGAATAGGGGGATTGGTCAGCATGGAAACTTGAGAGGTAGAAAATGGTTAAAGAGTCTGAGATTCCAGAGGATGGACCAGATGGCCCCTGGTCCAGTAGTGCCATCCAAAGAAGCCCCTGGGCCATCACACCTCTAATGTAAGACATGGAGGGACCCTGGCATATGACACCATCTTGACACACACACACACACACACACACACACACACACACACAGCTGAGAGCCCCAGCTCCATCAGAGGCCATCACACTATTGAGACTGTGACCCCAAAACTTCTCAAGCCAAGGAACATCTCCAGATCCAAACCTTCTGTGCTTCAGAGTCTCAGAAGTCAAAAACCTTAGCCCTCCCTATTGATCATCGTGCTTTAAGAAAGCTAAGAAGTAAGCTGGCTCTGATTGGGAAACCTCCATGCCCCCATGAAAAACAACAAATGGGGCTACCTCTGCCCTGCAGTGTCTGGGAACACTGGGGGCTGGAGTTAGTTTACTAGCCCTGATTAGAGAGCCTAATTTCAGTGGCTAGCTTAGTGGCTGTGAAATCGGGAAGTGAACAGCGCTTTGTTCTCCCTTGTGGCTCTGCCCAGGGTTGAAACAGGAGCAAAACATTTGGCTGAGCTTTGCTGGATTCAACTCAATCCCCCCGCTTTTGCCTCTTAATTGTTTTTAACAATTTCTGCACACAG
The DNA here is from genome assembly GCA_019843815.1 of Montemys delectorum. Taxonomy (NCBI): domain Eukaryota; kingdom Metazoa; phylum Chordata; class Mammalia; order Rodentia; family Muridae; genus Montemys; species Montemys delectorum. Next base: position 32,170 of record JADRCD010196009.1, on the reverse strand, counting down.
GCAATGGAGCCCTGAACCTCCTGGGAGAACCTGCCCCCCCCCTTTTTTTTTTTTTTTTTTTTTTGTGCAGACGGTGACGATCAGAGACGCTTGGGCAGGTCTGTTCTTGCTGCAGGAAGCAAAAGATGCCTTCAGACCCACTCTGTGCCAGGGCCTCGGGGTCTCCCAAGGAGAAGGGCCTCACAGTGCCTGTAAGAAACTCTTGAAGAGGCCAGACCCTACTTGTGAATATGTAAGAGCCGGGTGTGGCTGGCCAATGGAAAGATCAGAGAGCTACCCAGTCCAGTTAAGTCCCTTGAGCTTGTCAAGTGAAGACTGGACCCAGATTTCACCAAAGCCAGCGGGCAGAGACTAAGCCTCCTGTGAGCCCGTTTCCTGTTATGACCTGTCTCTACACGCCGCAGAGTAACTGCGAAACAACTGTAGTGACTAAGCTTTATAAATAGGACGTTGAGAGTTTAAAAGTACAGGAAATTCCCAGAGTCTCCTGTGGAGACTTATTTAGGTGTGCAGCTAATAGAGAAGCCAAGGGTCTCTCATCTCGCAGTGGGTGCACCTCTGCTCTACCTGATCGGAGGGGAATTGGAGTGAAGGGGTCCCTCTGGGTCCCTGTTCAGGGACATGCCCAGCATTTCTCTCTTGCCTTACTAACTCTTATTGGCTCCCAGGAAGGAAGCACGTTAGTAATTAGCACTTTGTGGATTCACACCCATGTGTGACTCACTCCTGATCAAGAGATTAATCACATACTTAGTTCCCGCTGACCGCAGAAGCAAGTAACCAGACCATGGGAGATAAAGAACCCTCTGAGTGGGAGCAGGGTGCTCTGGACTTTTGGTTATCTTTCCTCTCCTCTCCCCATCATCGGTGACATGTTTTCTGGAAAATCAGTCCAGTTTGGGATGAGTTGCTCAATGGTTCCTGCTGCCGCAGGGGTTGGCTGTAGCAGGGGCGGAAAGAGTTACTGGCAGCAAGGAGCTGCAGGTTCTGAAGCTGAAGGGTTCAGCTTCTCGTGGGTTTCAGGTTGAAAGGCTGTTCAAATATTTGCCCAACAACTCCCATTGTGCTTTGGAACAAACCGCAGGAGGAGCCCTCGCTGAGTCAAGGAAAGTGCAGGCATTCGACAGAAATGTGGATGCGGGCAGGTTTACCAACTCTGGCTTCTCTGCCTTCATAATTAGCCAGGCTGCCTCTCACCAGTGGCTCGGTGACACCAGAGGACTCTGCTGCTAGGCAGCTGGATGTGGTGGCACCTTCTGCAGTTTGTTTGTTTTTTTTTTTTTTTATTCAAGGAGCCTTAGGAGGCACCCTCAGCCTTCCTCCAGTAGCTGAGTCTGCCCACGGTTTTCTGACCTGCAGAATTGTATCCTCAGCGACCAGTGTGAGATTTCTTCCGCTGTTATGTCCCCAAAGCTTCTAAATTCATCAAGCTCAAAACAAACACCCACACTGGCTGGGTTCTAGCCTTCCCCATCAGTGAATGGCCTCACCTCCTCCTACTCGCTCTGTTTGAAAATGTTGGTACATCCATGAATCTGCAGCTCCTGCCCAGCAGGCCCTCCCTGGCTAAAACTGCCTCTCCCTGCTGCTGTCCCGGGTTGCAGGAGGCGCCCAAATCCCACTTTACCTTCTGAAAGGCATAGCTATACCATAGCTTGACTTCAAACACCAGTAGACACAGGACTTTAGTTGAGTTCATCAGAGCTCTTCCCTGGGATTTTGTTTTCTAAGTGCTAACAGGGTTAGGCACTCCTATCTTCTATAATTGCCAGCTGGAAGACTAGAAAACCAGGGAAGCTTTGGCCAAGTACCTGCTGTGTAGAAAAATCACTTGCAGCAGAGAGGGAGGCCTTGCTGAGAACGCTGCGTGCATCTCATAGTGTTATTTTTGTATCACGTGGTACAACCTACATTTATTTTTCCTCATGATTAAAATCATAATGAATTGTGTGTGTATAACACACACACACACACACACACACACACACACACAGAATCTCTCATTATATCCTAGGCTAGTTTTGACTTGGGCTCCCGCTGCCAAAGGAACTGTTTCACTTCTCAAGTACAGGGATTAGAGGTGTCTACCTGCTGTGCAGATCCGACAGGGTCCTTTTGTACTGGATACTAAACAAGCCAGTGTTTGCTGCAGGAGACAGTCTCCACATACCCGTTCTTAGGATGAGAGCCCATTATAAAGGCATAATGGGCTTTCTGCTCATAAGACCCCACAGGTGTGAGACCCATGGAGAACTAAGCCCTAACAGACACTAGCAAGTTATCCGCCCAATCACAATCTTACCATGGGGTTTCCCCCCACGCTGTGTCTAGTTGTCCCTAATCTGCAGTCTTTCCACCTTCGGTGGTAGACCCCCACCCCCACCCCCATTGCTGAATACAAGCTTCCCTGGTGCAAGTCCGAATTTCTGTCTTCCCTCATAGTGAGGTGTGCCCGTGTGATTCAGTTCAGAGCGCAGGGTTTCTTTGTATGCAGCTTCAAGGACGGGTGAGGTAGAGTAGGGGTTTGGGGGTTAGGGTAAGGGGAGTTCTGCCTCGTTCTTCTTTCCTCCTCCTCCAGGCTTGCCGTTCTCACCTGCTGCCTTGCTCTCTGCAGTAGATAATGCCATCTAACACTCTTTTGCTCTGTCTGCTGCTTGCCTTCTGTCTTCGTCAGGGTTTTACTGCTGCAAGCAGACACCATGACCAAGGCAACTCTTACGAGGACAACATTTCATTGGGGCTGGCTTACAGGTTCAGAGGTTCAGTCCATTGTCATCAAGGTGTGAGTTTGGCAGCGTCCAGGCAGGCGTGGTGGTGGAGGAGGAGGTGAGACTTCTACCTCTTCATCTGAAGGCTGCTAGTGAAGACTGGCTTCCAGGCAGCTAAGACAGGGTCTTAAAGCCACAGTGACACACCTACTCGAACAAAGCCACACCTACTCCAACAAGGCCACACCTAATGGTGCCACTCCCTGGGCCAAGCATATACAAACCACCACACCTACCCTCTCTAGAACTACTTCTGAACCAGTTAGTGGTCAGCCAATTCCCTGAAACCCTGTGTGTCCCCACCTCTCTACTACCACAACTCTTTCCAGGAGTTTGGGCTACCAGGGTAAACTCCACAGATTGGATGGCTTGACCAACAGACAATTATTTCTAGCAGTTTTAGGGTCTGGGATGTGTAAGATCTAGGTGCCAGACAATTCAGTTCCTTCTGAAGTTTCTCTTCCTGGTTTGCAGGTGGCTGCCCTCCTTCCGTGTTCCCACAAGGTGGGGGGAGGGGACATTTTCATGACTCTTCTTATAAGGGTTTGAGTCAAGTCAGTCACACACCACACTCTCAAATCACCTCACCTTGCAAAGGCTGCTCCAATCTCATCAGGCCTTCAACATTCAAATACTGAGAGAAAACAGCATTCAGGCCACACGGCTGGGGGCATCCAGGCCTCTACATCTGTCATTGAGTCAGGGCTATCCTGAGTGAGCAGTACGGGTACTCTGCCCCCAACATGCAGTAGTGTGGTCTTGCTATAGCATATGATGAAAATCCATGTAACCATGAGAAACTGAAGAGCTGACTTGTGCGAACTAATGCAGGAAGACTTCATTCTTCAGATCTTTAAAAATTACTTTTAGTTGTGTGTATGTGTCTGTGTGTAGGGATAGGCACACGCGCACAGGTGCTCTCCGATGCCAGAGCCACCGCATGGGTGAAGGGACCCAAACCTGGCCCTCTGCTTGGCAGCAAGTGCACATATCCACTGAGCATCTCTCCTTCCCTCTCTCCCTTTCCCCCTCTCCTTCTCTCTTCTTCTCTTTTCTTCCATTCCCCTCTCCCTCTCTCTTCTCACCCTGTTCTCAATAGGGCGTCACTCTAGCCCAGGGCAGCTTAGAACTCGCTATCTAATCCAGGCTAGCTTGGAACTCTTGGTGGTCCTGCCGCCTCAGCCTCTCACACATTGAGATTACAGGTGAGTGCCACAACACCCAGATACCTTGATGAGAAGAAAATGTCCAATGGAAAATAATTATTACAGTATCTGTATCTAAGCCCAAGCACCAAAATATTCTGTTAAAAAAAAAAAACTCTAAAATATTGTTAAACATACAGAAAGTTTAGGGAATAAAATAACAAACACTTGTAAACACACCGTAATTTTTGTCATGTTTGCTTTTTTTGTAAACATGCCATAGCACATGTGTGGAAGTTGGAGGTCAGCTTGCCCGAGTTGGTTCTCTTTTACAACATTTGGGTCCTAGGGATGAACTCAGGTTGTCCGGCTTGAAGGAAGGCAGCCTTATGTTCTAAGCCATCCCACTGGCCCCATGCTTGCTTTACAGTAGGAACCGTATTCACGATACAGCATGTGAAATAAAGTTACTTATTTATGCTGATGATGCCTGCCTGTTAAGCATAGCCCAGTGCGAAAGAAAATGCAGACCCTGGCCAAGGGTGGGATAGTCAGTCTCCTCTTGGGAGGGGGCCCATTGCTTCAACCCACAGCAGATGGAAGACCCCCCCCCCCCGCAAAGAATTGTCACCTTCATTCTAGAATATGCAGGGTATCTGTACTTGGTAAGGGTCGATAATGTCATCACTTGCCGAAGATGTAGTGGGTCTCTAGGCTGGGAAGATCACTCCTCTGGCTATCCAGAGATACCATGCACACTCCAGGCTGGGCTTGAGCCCTCCTGGCTGCCTGACCGCCCCTACCATGGGTCAAGGGCTACCGCATGATGTGCTGTGTAGCTGACCCCACCCAGAGGACAGAGGGCAGTCATGGGGAGGAAGAGAGAAGGGGAGAAAAGAGGAGGGATCCTCAGAGAGCAGGGAGATGGTGGCTGGAGGTGGGGCCACAGGATCACGGAGGCCCCAAATCCTGTGCAAACAACCATACACCCTTATCTCATCGAACCCAGGTAAGTGGTCACCTTCAGAGTACAGGGCCCCCAGTGACGGCACCAACTCAGGCTTGTGGAGCCGGCCCTGCTCAGAACTTAAAGGAGACCAGCCACCCCCTGTATACATTGGTATGGTGGGAAACAAGGGGCAGGGCTAGATAACGCAAGCACCTAGGAGCCACTGTAAAGTCTCTGGGCTTTAAACCAGATGTAGTAGCACATCCCTGTAGTTCCAGCACCTGGAATGTGGAACTAGGAGAATCAGGAACCCAAGGTCAGTCTCAGCTACACAGGAGGCTTTAGGCCACTGGTACACACCTTGAATCCCAGCACTTAGGACACAGAGGGAGGTGGAACTCTTGAGTTCAAGGACAGCCTGGTAGTCTGCATAGTGAGTTCCAGGACAGCAAAGGCTACATAGAGAGACTCTGTCTCAATACAAACAAACCAAACAAAATTAAAAAGCCTAAGACTTAGCCAGATGTGGTGACACACTTGTAATCTCTGGGCCTCACAAGGAAGAGGAAGCAAGATCACAAGTCAGGGCTAGCCTGCTCTACACAGCATACTCTAGGCTAGCCAGGCTACATAGCATGGATGGACGGCTGCTTTTTTAACACAGGTTGAAGGAAGTGGGAAGTGTGGGTTATGGAGCAGGAGCTCCCACCAGGTGACTTTGGATGAGGGGCTGGGCACGAAGGGTAGACTGGGGAGGGCCACAAGAGATGAAGACCGGCAGTTTCACTACCCTGCCTCTCCTTTTGGGTCCTATGAACCTCATTTTGCAAATGCCACTCCTTGGTCACATTGCTTTGTGTGTCTAACTCACCACAGGGAGTGAGCTGAGGTCATCTCTACCACCCTAGCAAGATGGCCTTCACGTGTCCAGTCTTTTCCAGAGGAGTCAGCTGGCCTTCTTACAGAACCAGTTGCCCAACGAAGCCAATGAGAGATGAGGGAGCCAGTTCTTCACACTGCCATGCTTCCATCTGGCAGGATGGACCTGACTGTTAAAAACCATATCACAGAACAGTAGCAAAGGGGCAAGTCCCATGAGTGACCAAGAGGGACAGGGCAGTGTTTGTGTCTGAGAAGTCGCCCTGAACCTTGGTTATCTCAAATGCCAGCTGTGACTTTTCTGCTTGTCCAAATCCCTCCTCCTTCTCAGGTCTGAGGATGTTCAGGACAAAGGGCTATTTGCCAAGAATCTCATGTGGTTATAGCCAATGATAAGAGGGTTTCCATTTGGATTCAAGTTTCCCTTACACAGATGCCTCAGCCTCTCACTTTTGTGAGCCATTAAGAAAGCATGAGAAGCTGGGTGGTGGTGGTGCATACCTTTAATCCCAGCACTTGGGAGGCAGAGACGGGCAGATTTCTGAGTTCAAGGCCAGCCTGGTCTACAGAGTGAGTTCCAGGACAGCCAAGGCTACACAGAGAAACCCTGTCTCACCGCCCCCCCCCCCCAAAAAAAAGAAAGCATGAGAATCAGCACATCCAAATGTAAGATGCTGAGAGATCCTGTCCTCAGTTGGTTTTGATTGGTAAATAAAGTTGCCAGTGGCCAATGGCTGGGCAAAGACAGAGGTAGGACTTTAGGATTCCTGGGCAAGGGACTAAGGAAGGAGCAAGAAGGGAGATAGCCTCCGTGCTGGGAAAGGGGTAGAAGCCACGCCTGAAGTGCATCAGACAGAGAACATAGCTGTCATGTAAGTGCTGGGGAACTCAGCCCAAGAGGGCTGCAAGTCTGGGGCAGCCAAGATGGAATATAGATTTTAGTAAGTGATGAGTTGAGATTATCAGAAAGTACATCACCCACGTGGAGGTTAAGAAGTGGCCCACCCATTGAGCTGTTTAAGGCATATTAAAATATAAGGCTCGCTCTCTCTCTCTCTCTCTCTCTCTCTCTCTCTCTCTCTCTCTCTCTCTCTCTC
>JADRCD010196009.1:13052-23285 GCA_019843815.1 Montemys delectorum | reverse complement strand
CTCTCTCTCTCTCTCTCTCTCTCTCTCTCTCTCTCTCTCTCTCTCTCATTGAGGCATTGTATTTGTATATACAGTAAGCATGTGTTGTATCCTAGAAAAGGAATCCATTGGACTGTCCCTTCTGTGTCTTGTTTTGTTTGCTTTGCCTTCCCTTGGTCCATGACAACAGCAAAAGTTATCAATACAAATAAAGTACTGATAAGAGTAACCAGTAACTCTAGATCCATGAGTTGCAAATCAAGTCTGGGAGGGATCCCTCCACACTTGTTTAATCTGCCTGTGAGGATTACAACAAAGTCAACAATGTCTTCAACTGCTCCTCTTTAATTGTCACAGTTAGAAAATGGATGATAGCTTTGGAACATGGCCAAGTAAGAACTTGGCACTTGCTCTTTCCTGAACTGTCGGTGCTCTCGAGAGCATGCGCAGGACACACACATTCCATTATTTATGGCAGCAATGAAAGAGGGCTGAGGTATTTGGGCTGATGAGTAACAGCAAGAGGAAGTGTGAGAGCCGAGCGGTGGTGGCGCACGCCCTTAACCCCAGCACTTGGGAGGCAGAGGCAGGTGAATTTCTGAGTTCGAGGCCAGCCTGGTCTACAGAGTGAGTTTCCAGGACAGCCAGGGCTACACAGAGAAACCCTGTCTCGGAAAAAAAAAAGAAAAAGAAAAAGAGGAAGTGTGTGTGTGTGTGCGTGTGCGTGTGCGTGTGCGTGTGTAGTATAGGTGTAGGTGTAGGTGTAGGTGTAGGTGTAGGCGTAGGTACAGGTACAGGTACAGGTATAGGTATAGGTATAGGTGCTGGCGATGCTGACTCAGCACAAATGTGGAAGTTGGAGGACTCTTGGAAGTTGATTCTCTCCTTCTACCTTGTGGGGTCAAGATTGAACCTGGGTCACTGGGCTTCGTGGCAAATAGTTTTAGGTCACACTTTTAATCTGATAGTTTTCCACAAGAGTTCTGGTCACCACCCTAGTGTCACTTTGGAGACTGGACTTGATGAGTGTATTGGTCTGGGAAGGCTTTGGAGGAGATGACTTTTGAACTTAGTTATTATACAAACTTTGATTCTTACTCTCTAATGTTGCAGAATATTTGATCACACTGTGAACCTTGAGATGTGTTATTTCCTGGAAAAAAAAAAAAAAGCAAACTGGTTTTAGTTATGATGTGCCTCAGTCCTTAGCACACAGCTTTAATCCCTCTAGCTGGACTACAGACTTGTTCTTAGTACACACCTTTAATCCCAAACAATGATGGTAAATCAGATGGAAGCACTCATCTTTGAAAGTGATGCCTAATTGAGTAGCAGACAAAGTGATGAGAAAGATCTGACAGAATGGGATATGCCCAGCTCCCATGAGATCATGAAAGACCCCCGTAGGGAGACCCTCGCTCAAGTCCCAGGAGAACGTGCACCCAAGGAAGCACGAGAGACCATCTTGATGTAAACACACGAGGTAGTTTAATATCAGAGCTCCGGGTGGACCCATATCTCATGCAGGAGACAGAGGGATCGACCTCGAGGCTCAGGGGTTAGGGGTTTTTATAGGAAGGAGGTCTAGGGGAACAAAGGAATTAGCATAGCAATACATAATTGGCTAATTCAAATCCAGCTAGAATACGTGCAGATCAGAGCATAGGGAAATTACTAAGGGTGGTATTGAGGCAGCAGGGCATCTGGCTGGCCTCCAACCATACCTCATCATTCAGTTGGGTCATCTTGCCCAGACAGGTCCCTGCTTGCCTGAGCCCACCCAGACATGTCTTATCTATCTCTTCTTGGCCTGCTAGTTCCCAGAATGTTCAACAGCTTGCTTGCTCATTCCCAGGCCTATGTGGGCAAGCTTGTGCTGGATTTTCAGACTTATAATTCTTCTACCTGGCCAGCACAGGTCCTAAGCTTTAGTTACTCCTTTTCAATCAGAGAGGAAGGAAGCTACTTAAGAAAGCAGTGCAGAAAGAGAGACAGAGACAGAGACACAGAGAGACACAGAGAGAGACACACACACACACACATACAGAGAGAGAGGGGGGGGGGCAGGGAGGGAGGAAGAACGAGGCAGTTTTACCAGGAGAGTTTTACAGAGACGGGTGGAAGACAGACTGAGCCATAGAGTAAGAAGGAACTAAAAGATCAGAACAGATTGCCAGAGTTAGTTTAAGGCCAAGCAAAGCAAAAAGTCAGAGGCCAAGAGAGAGAAGCCACACTGAACCAGTCAGCTTGGGAGTAGTTTGAACAGCTGAGCTAACCAGCCAGAGTTCAGAAAGAACTAGAAAGGGTGAGCTTATTCAGCAGTAAGTCTCAGAGGCTGAAAACATTCTAGGCCTAGATTGGATTTTACAGAGGCTAGAAGCTTCCAGGACTAGGCCTGGGTTAGCAGACTGAGACAGTAAGCCTCAGAGACGATAACTGCAACAGATGAATGAAGGTTACCATCACAGTCTGATGTGCCCAGGAATCACCGAGAGCTTGATTCATCGGGGCTTGGCCTGTGAGTACGAATCTCTAGACATGCACCCGACCACTGAGTTCTATCCCAGCCCTGCAGCTTTGTGTTTCTAACAAAAATCTTATGCTTTGCATAGTGAAGTTGTGGAAGGTAATACAGTGTCTGAAGAGACTCATTCAGAGAGGTTATTCCTGGCACAAATCAACAAAGCAAGGCGTTTGAGTGGACTGGAGGGGTAGTGGGAGAGGTGGGGAGGAGCTTGCCTAAAACAGCATTTGAGAAGGGCTTGGTGGAGAGAAAGACATAGCTTGGATTTGTCCCATAGATCATGATGATTCCCAGAGTTCCACTGAAGTTTTGTGAAAACTCCTCTTGAATGAGATTCTGGTGGTCCAACCCAGCAGAATATTGATGTATTGGGTCTGAAGAAGAGTTGAAATACCTACATTTTTATTTGATTTGATTTTTTAAAAAAAAGAAACACACTTTCCTGTGTCTCTTGGGACAGCCTCAGACTCCTGGACCCTGACGATCCTCTGTCTCAGCATTCCAGTGGCTACAGCTACAGACCCATGCTATTGTGCCATGAGGATTACGCTCCTGAAAATATTAATGGGTTTTACTTTTTAATCATAGACTTGGGCAACATTTTATTCTATCAACTAGGTTTTCTTAGCTACTGTTCTATTGCTGTAAAGAGAACACAAGTGTAGTGGCTATTCCTAGTTGTCAACTTGACTACGTCTGAAATGAATTACAATCCAGAATTAGAAGGCTCACCCGTGGCCCTAATCTGGAGGCTGAGAGATACAAGTTTCTGACCTGAATCTTGGCATGGAGACCTTGAGGAATAGTGGCTACGAATCCCATAGGATTAACATAGAAAGCTCTATGAGTTCAAGGTCATCCGGGGTTAAAGGTGTGGTGACACACACCTTTAACCTGGGCCACACTTTTTGCTGGAGACATATATAAGGACATTGGAAGAAGGAAGGCTCTCTCTGCTTCGCCTGCTTGCCTTGTGGGACTGAGCAATTGCTGGATCCTTGGACTTCCATTCACAGCTGCTGCCGTGACTGTTGTTGGGAGTTGATTGTTGGGAGTTGGACTACAAACTGTAAGTCATCAATAAATCCCTTTACTACATAGAGACTACCATAAGTTCTGTGACTCTAGAGAACCCTAACTAAGACAACAAGCAAGGTAACATCATGGAAAGCATTTAATTGGAGGCTCACAGCCAGTTTCAGAGGGTGAGTCCATTTTCAGCATGGTGGCAGGCAGGCATGGTTCTGGAGCAGTATTTGAGAGCTTTACATCCTAATCCATAGGCGGGGGTGGGGTGGGGTGGGGTGGGGGGGTGGGGGGAGGGCTGGTGTGACCTTTTAAAATCTTGGAACTCACTCCAAGTGATGATATACCTCTTCCAATATCTCATTTCTTCCTAAACAGTCTACCAACTGGGAGCCAAACATTCAAAACTATGAACCGATGGAGGCCATTCTCACTCAAACCACCACTCCGATGATCTCAGAAATCTGCTTTTTTTATCAGTGTGATTCCAATGCAAGCTAAAGTTTGACGAGCTGTGAAGATTGTAAAGGGCTTCAAAGCAAAGAGGAAAGCCAATGTTAGAGGGACATGAAAGTCAGAAGCCCAGTAAAAATAGAGAACAGAGACCCAGGTGGGGTGAGATTAGGGGCTAAGGTAAGTGTCATTACCGATATAATCAGTAATAACCGTAATTACTGATGGAATTGTGACTTGGATCAAGACCCTGGCAATTCGAGTGAAGAGGAGGTGATCCAAAGAACTCATTGGGGATTCAAGCTCATCCATCTGTCCATTCATTGACAATCTACCAGTCATAGCCACATGGGGACAAGAGAGGTGCTGAGCTCTATCTTAGACCTTCTGAGTTTGAGGGACACCCAACAGAGAATTCGCCAGGCAAAAACACAACGAGAGACTCTGAAGATGGTCTGGAGTGATTCAGAGCTGTCATCATTGAAAGCACCACAGGGAACACCACACTGACAGCAGTGAGCCTTCCAGATCGTCAAATAGTCTAGTTTGGTGGCAGCGGCAGTCCAAGACTCCTGCTAGGAGGCAGTGACATCACCAGCAGTGACGCTGACAGCCAGTGTGTGTTGCTAGGCCTCCCAGGAGAACCTTATACAATGGGAACCTGTATAAGATCCTCCCTGGAGATTCGAAGACTGTCAAGCTGATGCAGCTGGGGAGAAGAGAGGACCCCATTACGGGAGCTACAATCCGTCTTAGCACTGTGATTTGGCCTTGGGATGTGTATCTTCAGATTCCAGCATCAATTTAAGAACAATTTCTGGCTTCTAGAAACAGTCTCTGTCTTTGAAAAACTTTGACAGGAAGAGGGTGAATTGACCATCTCTCATACCATGTGTCAGCCAAGTGAGCAGAAATCTAAATATAACTGACGTTCCAGGAGATGCCCAATAGATGTGACTTGTGACATTGGAAAGTTGTAAAGAAGTGGTGGGGGCTGGGCGGTGGTGGTGCACACCTTTAATCCCAGCAGTTGGGAGGCAGAGGCAGGAGGATTTCTGAGTTCGAGGCCAGCCTGGTCTACAGAGTAAGTTCCAAGACAGCCAGGACTACACAGAGAAATCCTTTCTCAAAAAACAAAACAAAACAAAACAAAAAAACCAAAACCAAACAAACAAAAGAAGTGGTAGGAACAGCAAACGTTCTTTTTTTTTAGATTTATTGATCTTATATATGTAAGTACACTATTGCTCTCTCAGACCCCAGAAGAGGGCATTGGATCCCATGACAGGTGGTTGTAAGCCACCATGTGGTTGCTGGGAATTGAACTCGGGACCTCTGGTAGAGCAGTCAGTGCTCTTAACAGCTAAGCCATCTATCTCTCCAGGTCCAAAGTGGGATCCAGCTCAAGGGGAGGCCCTAAGGCTTGGCACTATTACTGAGGCTATGGAGCGCTCACAAAAAGGGACCTACCATGACTGACCTTGGAAAGACCCAACAAGCAGCTGAAAGAGTCAGATGCAGATGTTTGTACCCAACCAATGGATAGAAAAGCTGCTGACCCCTGTTGTTAAATTAGGGAAGGCCAAAAGAAGCTGAGGAGAAGGGAGATCCTGTAGGAGGACCAGCAGTCTCAATTAATCTGGACCCCTGAGATCTCTCAAACAGTGGACCACTGAACAGACAGCATACAGCAGCGGATATGAGGCCTCCAACACACGTACAGTAGAGGACTTCCGGGTCTGTGTTCATTCAGAGATGATGCACCTAACCCTCAAGAGACTGGAGGCCCCAGGAAGTTTAGAGGTCAGGTGGGGTGGGGGTGGAGACATCCATGTGGAGACAGGGGTGTGGGGAGGAGGTATGTGATGTGGAACAGCTGGAGGGTGGAGGTGGGAAATAAAACTTGGGAGTGTAAAATATAAATTAATAAAAAATAAAATAAAAATACAATCTTAAAAAAAAAGAGGAGGTAGGAACTGGGTCCATGAAGTAACGAATGTGAGGACAAAAGCGCCCTCCAGGCAGAGGAAACAGCATGTGCCATACACTCGATCACTCAGCACACGGTTGGGGACCAAGAGGAATGGTGTGTGGCTGGAGCAAAGGGCGCGTGTGGGTCAAGGACAGGAAATGCACTGTGGTGAGAGTGGCAGAGCCTGTTATGAAAGGCCCTATTATAAGCAAAAATACCGATTTAAAATAGTCCAGGAAACTAAGAAGCCAGCTGAAGCAGAACACAGGTCCTACGTTCTCGGGTGAGGGGCAAGTAGAAACACTTCCTGCTCACCCAAGTCCCGTACCTACCTCTCTCTGGTCTCCTCCCAGCAACCAGGAGCTGGAACAAGCCACATGTCCTTGGCTCCCACTGCAGCCAACTGTTTTGTGGCCTCCACACTTGTACTTCCCAGCCTCTCCTCTGCATGGCAACCTTGTGATCTTTCAACAGGTGTCTCTGAAACCCTTCCATGGTTGGTTTCTGTGAGCAGTTTGGGAAATAAAATCCCACATCCTTCCTTTAGGTGATCCACTTCTCCAGACTGCTCAATCTCCCAGCTGCACACTCTGTCCTATCTACAATCCCAACCCATGTCCATTTCTTTAAATATGCCTAGCCCATTCCTGTTGCGGGAATTAAATAAAAATGAATCCACCCCGCAAACTCCCTTTCCCAACGGGCCACGTTCTAATGCCGGTACTGTCCAGCCTCAACACTAAGTCCCGGCAGGCTCTTGCTATTTTCTCCCAGCTAGCAGCAACATCTTGCTCACATGCAACACCTTACACACCCTCACAATCATTCATCTAGCTAGCGCCTAGGACCTGATAGGTAATGCATGACTCTTAAGGCTTTAATATCAATCAGGTTTATATAATAATAAGATCACAATTTACAAGATGCCAATACAATAATTTCAGAACCAAATAATAAAGACAATATTTTAACCCAATTAATCTATTTTGTAAAAACCTTTCCTTGGTGGTATAATCATGCCGGGGTCTGATTCGTCATCATCCTCTGACGCCATGATGAAGAAGCTCCGCCCCTTCCTGCTCTCTGATCTTTCTCTTCCTCAAACTCTAGCTCCACCTCTCTATTCCTGTCCAATCACAGGCCTGTCACTGCCCTAATGTGATTGGACAGAGAAAATGTTGCAACCCATTCCCACTTTAGACTTGCTCGACCTTTCCCCTGACTAGACTCTCATGGACTTGGAATTCCTTGCCTCTCCCATTGTAACTTAAATATCATTACCTCCGACTTTTTCCAACAGCCACATCATCCGTAGGAGACGCTCAAGTGACCATCCTTGGTCACTTTAGCTCTCTCCATTGTTCTTCTGTTTACCCATGGTCCTCCTCCTCCATGGTAGACAGTCTCTTATTTTGTCCTTCCACTCTACATACATGATGCTTCACTGGTCAAGAAGTGAAGCATGTCTCTCCTTGCATTGAAGGAACTTCGGATGTTACTGTTTGCTCTGACTGACAGGATGAAGCAAAAAGGATGCTGTGCCAGTGCTGGACCTCACTGTAATATATATATGTATGTGTGTGTGTGTGTGTGTGTACATATATGTGTGTATATATTTGTGAATATATACATATATGTATATGTTTGTATATACATATATATTACTGTGTGCACACACACACACACACATATATATATTAGTGTTTGTGTGTGTGTGTGTGTGTGAGTGTACACATGTGGGTACATGCATACCACACTACATGTGTGGAGATCAGAGGACAACTTTTGGAAGTAAGTTTTTCCTTTCTATCTTGCTTTGAGGCAGGTCTCTCTTGTCTCTGCCCTACTGTGCACTTAATGCAGTGAGTCTCTTGTTTTCGTTCTCCGTGCTGACCCAGGAGTGCTGGGATTGCAGACACAGAACATTGGCTCATCTTTATTACATAGTTACAAGGATTGAATTTGTCAGGCTTTGCATAGCAAGTACTTTTTCCCATTAAGCCATCCCACCAGCCCTGGATCTATCTTTTTAAAAGTTTGTTAACGCCGGGCAGTGGTGGCGCATGCCTTTAATCTCAGCACTTGGGAGGCAGAGACAGGTGAATTTCTGAGTTCGAGGCCAGCCTGGTCTACAGAGTGAGTTCCAGGACAGCCAGGGCTAAACAGAGAAACCCTGTCTTAAAAAAGTTTGTTAACTTCAATATACTCTTGGAAATAAGTTGCCATGTATCAAATCTGGCTACCTTGAGACCACCATGGGAGAAAGCACAAGGTCTCCACAGCAGTCAGAAAGCCATGCAGAGGGACACTTAAGTGAGGGGGGTGTGGACTACGGACCCTTCCATGTGGCTCACTTACCAACTCACTACAGATGAGTGAATGAACCCAAGTAATAGCCAAAGTAGCCAACTGTCCAGTCTAGTCTGACCAAAATCCTGACAGACAACTGTCAGGCTAAATAAAGTTTTATTGCTTGAAGGTACAAAGTTTAGAAATGTGTCTTATGCAGCAGCAACAACTGACTGAAATATCCCTTCTAGTTCCAGAAGATAACAATGCTCGCAAGGCTTAGCCTAGCTATGCCTGGGGCATGTGTGAACTCAGCAGGTATTTGTTGAGTTTCTGTTGTTTGTTGTTCTTTTTGTGTGTGTGTTTGTGGTACTGGAGATTGAACCCAGGAACCATGTGCTCTCAATCACCCAAGTCCACAGACCTAAATGTGTGAATTCAAAGGGAAAGTGGAATTGTTCAAAGCTGTTCACTGTATGACTACAGAACATAGGATTTTGGAGTTCAATATTTCAGTTCTGAGTTTTGAGAAAATTACAGGATGTAGGCATGGCTGAAATACAGAGGAAACAAGGTGACTTTGAGTTGAGGAGGTGAGCAGACTGAAGGATAGAATGTTGATTGAGACCTACATGTGAAACTCACCTTTTCTAAGACAACTGCAGAACAGGTGCAGCACAAAAGCGTGGAACTTTCCATCTGAGGACTGTGAGGTGTAGGGGCAGGTCCTGTCCTTGGAGAGATCTAGTTTCAAAACAGGAAAAAAGGATTCCGAGAAGGATGTGTGTTGAGTAGGATGGAATGGGGGACCCTGACTGAGGAGAATAACCTGGGCAAAGAAGTAGAGGGGTGGCGTAGGCTAGGAGAAGGGCAGAGGACAGGTTAGCTTTGCTCTGGTCAGAAGTTAAGGATGGCTCTGATAGGGTCACTAGTTTAGCTGGCCATTCCAGATGCTGGCCAGCCTGGAGGCATAAAGATTTGTTTTTTTCTGCCCACATATCCTGGAGAGGGATAATACTAGCCGTTGGCAGTAGAGCTGGTGATCTGAGATGTTTGCTCAGGTTCCAGATGAGATAGTGGTGACAGGAGGCAGAGGGAGCTGTGGGTCAGCTCAGTCAGTGAGCTCTAGACTGGCCAGCAGGTAGACCAGTAAGCAGAGGCCAGTGCTACCTGCAAAGCTGATCACCTGAGGGGCTGGCACCTCTGCAGAGTTAGTTTTATGGGGCAGGTCTTCCTAGACTCCAGAAGGGTAAACTGTCCTGCATCAAATCTTTTTAAATCCCATAAACAATGCCATAAACTACATTGCCATTTTTTTCATATTACAAGAAGAAAAGATGTTTAACATAAACCCTTTGTTTTCAAATCCCCAGGCAAAACGCCCTTCCACTCTTGACTCCCTCTACATACATACCAAAGAGCATGAATAAGAGATAAATTTTTTTTTTTTTCCGAGACAGGGTTTCTCTGTGTAGCCCTGGCTGTCCTGGAATTCACTCTGTAGATCAGGCTGGCCTCGAACTCAAAAATCTGCCTGCTTCTGCCTCCCAAGTGCTGGGATTATAGGTGTGTGCCCACACCTCCCAGCAAAGAGATAAGTTCTTAACATACTGCTAAATTCTTGCTTTTAATTACTCAGCAGGCAGAAGTCTCTCTGGGCTATTTTGTTTATTGCCTTGGTTCTCCATTCAGATGGAATTGGGCAAAGGAGAGTGAGAGAAATAAACACTGGATCCTTTCAAGGTTAGCAGTCTAGTACTCAAACTGAAAGATATGTATTCATTAAGACAAAGCCCATTAGTCGGCTCCTTCTTGATTTCAAGTGGCAGAGACCCAGCAGAAACTAGCTGAGCCCAAGCAGAAACTCTATCAGTTCATACCTAGTAGGGGTGTAAGGAGGAAGGAAGAGGAGGAAGGGAGGGAGGGAGGAAGGAAGGAAGAGGAGGAAGGAAGGAAGGAAGGAAGGAAGGAAGGAAGGAAGGAAGGAAGG
>JADRCD010196009.1:0-13042 GCA_019843815.1 Montemys delectorum | reverse complement strand
AGGAAGGAAGGAAGGAAGGAAGGAAGGAAGGAAGGAAGGAAGGAAGGAAGGAAAAGAGGGAAGGAGGGAGGAAGGGAGGGAGGGAGGAAGGAAGGAAAAGGAGGAAGGAAGGAATGGAGGAAGAGAGGAACAAAGGAAGGAAGAGAAGGAGACAACAGCAAAGGCCACTGGGCTGACCTGATTGCATGTTTGAATGATGTTGGCAGGGCTGGACGCTGATACCCCAACATCTCAGCTTCCTTCATCAGCACCAGCTTTACTTCAGGGACTCTTCCGCAGCTGGTGTCCTCAGGACTCTAAGGTTGCTTCCTGCCAGCTCCAGTCATCAGCTCCATTCCTGAAGCAACATTCTGAGCCTTGGTTCTCTATGAACCAAGTATAACCAGGAGGCTGCAGTGCTCTTATTGGTCAGGACAGATCACATGCCCACCCCTGGAACTATAGAGTGGTGTTGAACCCATTTAAGTCATCTTTAGGGAGGTAGGCCTTCAGATTGAAATTGTGCAATTACCCAAAAATAGTATATAGGTGAAGCCAAAGGTATACTTTCCCGATAGTCACTTAGTTTGTGCCACTATCTGGTCTCCTGGTAGAGCAGAAAAGAACCCTTCTTTACAGGAAACCTCTGTGGTTTGTCCCTCTACAAAAGGATATGCTGAGAAGGGTAGGGAATAAATAGGGCGGGGGAAAAAATGGAATTTCAATTTAATTTTGTCACCACCAGGTGTTTAGAAGGCAAAACATAAACCAAAAACATAGTTGCAAGTGAACTTGGGGAGAACCGTGGAGACTCCGATCTTGCGTGTCAGGCCTGGGGTTTCAGGCTCTCATGTTGTTTTGTGACTACACTGATGATATCTGTGACAACATTGACGATTTCTGCTTGGAGTCTTGGAGTTAGGCTGTGCCTTCCCACCCTGCTATGGTGGAGACATGGTCTTCATCATCAGCTGTCCTGAAGGGACAGGGGAACCTGTGGCAGAGCTTGCCAAAGTCATCCAAATTAGGATCCCAAAGAGAGGAAAGTTCTGAGGTCTAGCAACTCTCAGAAAACTCTGGAAACCACTGTGGTAAAGAGGCATTTCCTCCCTTAGAGCCAGAGCATTTTGTCAATGGAGCTGGGCCCTGAGCAACACAGGCAGGAGGGCAGTTCCTAGCTGAGTTTAGAAAGCAAACGTTTAGGTTATGATAGTGGGATTGAACCCAGAGGGGCATCGCTTGCCCACAATAAAAACAGGGATAGATCTTGAAAAACAAAAACCAAAAAACAAAAAAACCCACACAAATGGGGACAGCAAGTCCAATCTTGAAGTCTGGTAATAAGACAGGAAGCCATGATCTTGCCTTGAGCCCATGCCCTGACTTTCTTCCAGAGATGGCCTGGTTGCAAGTGTAAGTCAAGTAAGGGTTTTCCTCCTTTAGCCTGAGTTTCATCAAAGTGACAGAAATATGACTTCCATATTTTTTTCCTCTTCTTCAAGTAACTCTGCGTCATGTTTTTTTTTTCACCTCAGTAAATACATTTCAATAATATTAGATGCAAAGTTATAATTTATTTCCTGAATCTTCTATTATTGGAGAATAATATTGCCCATTTGTCTAAGGGATGGTGTTTTGTTGTTAGCAGTATATGGCAGTGACTAGCACCATTTTCTGGATATATTCCAAATAATGGGTAAAACCTATGACCTGTTTAAGAGCTTTGATCCTACATCAGCTGGGATAGGCTAACTGTTAAAACAAACGTTCCCAAGTCTATGAGCATAAGATAAGGATTTAACGCCATCTGCAAATTCCTTTCTCTAATTAAGAGGATGGCACATGTTTGTGTCTTTTTTCTATAGATTGCATGGAAAGTCATGGCTCCTCTGCACAGATGCAGTGTGTCTGTTTCTGATCTCAGAAAGGTTGTCACTAGACAACAAACAGCTAGACTCATATACCTGACTCCTTTCAGAACAGCCACCAAGTTACTGCATCCAAAGCTGGCTTGAACTTTCAGATCTCTCTCTCTCTCTCTCTCTCTCTCTCTCTCTCTCTCTCTCTCTCTACTTCCCTCACTCCCTTCTAGTTCTTCCTGCAGAACGAGATGTTTTGTGCAAAATGGACCACGTTTTCCAGGATCCATCCCCCAGCTCTGGTCCCCCAGATCACTTCTGAATGCAAGGTCACCGATCTGTCCTAGCCGAAAAGGCAAGTTTTATTTGGGGACACCGGTGGGGACAGACTCCAGGGAATAAAACTAGAAGGTAAAATAGCATCCCAGTGTTGACTTGGCACACTGGCTTTGACCAAATCTCCCAATGTCTTGTCCTTGGCATTTAGTGCCTCAGCAGAGCATTAACATCACGAAATCAGCAAGAACTGAGAAATTGTAGTAGAAGCCATAGAACTGTGCGAGATCTGCTCCTTCACGTGAAACTAGGTTGATGAACGCTGGCTTGTTTCTGAGCTGTGGTTTCCTCCTTGTTTCAAAGCAGTTACTCGAAGATAATGTTTTTGAATGGCCTCTTGTCCACATCTGTATTGGACTCTCAGCTGTTGCCTGATGATGAGCTAAGGCGGGCCCCTTGCAAAGCAATGTTTCCAGGGAAGGTCAACAAAAAATTCCTCAAAAAGTACATGTGTATAAGGGCCGCTGAGAACCGAGCCATAGCATTCCTATGGGCAGTGTGTGTTTTCTTAAGAATGGACAGGTGTGTCAGCCTTCTCAATCCCAGCCTCCACTGCCTTCCCCAAGAGGCAGCCTCGGAGTCTGGACCTCTTGACTGAGTGACTCACACTAGCTCTAGACTTTATAACCTAGAAAAAGAAACAGGAAGTGGCTTACAGAGCCTGGGTGCAGCTCAGGGAAGGGCCCCAGTGGCGTTGGCCTCAGATGAGATGGTAAATGCAGGCAGAAGTGTGGTGTAGCAAGCATCTCTCTTTTCTCCCGTTACCATGGTGACTTCTGGGGGGGGGAGGGAGGGAGGGCTGGGCCACCTCAGTGGAGTTCCTGGGTGCATGATCGCGGCATGGGGTCACCGCTTCTGGGCCAATGACGCTTTTCAACGTGAGGCCTTGTGAGATGATAAACTCTTCTCTGCAGTGGCCTTGGGACCTTCGACATGGCTTTTATCAGCCTTGTAAGTAGAAGTGCTTAACTGGATGTCGTGGTAAATGCCTGTGATCCCAGTGCTTGGGAGGTAGATGCAGGAGGACAGAGAGTCTCTGGCCATCTTTGGATCTTTGACTACATAGTGAATTCTAAGCCAGCCTGGGTTACACAATCTGGGAGGTGTGTTCAAACACCATGAACTTGGAGAGTGTATACCTAGGAGTACACTGTGTTTGACACTCATAGAAGGGCTTCCTTTATAGGCTGAGAAACAAAGGCCCATTGTTATCCTGGGTCCCCACAGGAGTGTTCCAGTGGTGTGGTTAGCACTGTCCTGGGTGTGGTCCAGGGCCTTCTGCCTGGGGTTGGGGTGGGAGGGTGGCTGATGGGGGAGAAACGAGCAGAGGGCTAGCCTTCCAGTACACACCCAGGCATCCATTTCTGATTCTCTCAGGGCTGAAGGGTGGCAGGCAGCTGAGCCATCCCCACTCCTACCCTCAGAGCCTCTACCTAGTTCTCTTAGCTCCCCATCCTCTCACTGACATCTTCCCACAGGCTTGCCCCTGTTGTGGCAGGGTGGTGCCGAGACACTGTGGAGGCCTCTCCCATGCAAACTCAGTGCAGCTATCTGTGACAGCCTCTTTAGGTCAGGATCTTCAACTCATGGGACATAAATGGTTGTAGCACAGACTGGTTCTAGGCCTGCTCTGCAGCCCTCCAGGACCCATGCTTCCCAGGCCTAAGGGTCTGGTTCTAAAAGCACCTGCTTCTCTAGGCCTGACCCCTGAGTAGAGGTTCTGTAGACAACCTTAGTCATATTTTTTCTTTGAATGAAGATAGCGTGCTTCCTTTTCAGCCTCTTGTGACCTCTGGAAATGATCCCAGAAGTAGAAGGGATCACTAGTCTGGAGAAGTCTTTTGAGGCCTAACACATCTCTTTCAGGAGAGATTAGAAGGAGGCCGTGTTATCGGGCTGTTTCCCTCAGCACTGGCTTGCCACTGTTACAAGCGTTACCTCAGCCTTTCCATAAGCAAAAGGGCTTGCTGCTTCAGGAGGCTGTGTTCTTGGTGTCCTTCAGCCTCAGGCAGAGAAGGTCCCTTCTGGTCACAGACCGGGCAGGACTGGAACCTACTGGCATCTCCTCAGGAAGAATGCTGACTCTAAGAGAATGTCAGGAAAGGACAAATCGGTCTTTACCTCATGGTCCTCTCCAGGCCGCTCCCAGATCCTTTTGTGGAGCAAAGGAGAAAAAAACAAACTAACCCCATGATTTGTCCGCAGAGACGTTGAAACTTCCGGATACTTCCTAGCACCCATATCTGGCTGTTCACAACTGTTTGTAACTCCAGTTCCAGGGATCTGACACCTCCAGACTTCCACAGGCATCCATATTCATATTCATATGCACACACACACACACACACACACACACACAAACACACTCCTAACTTTTTTTAAAGTGATTTGCAAGAGCAACCTTGCTTGATGGTACTGACCAATCCTCCTTAGTTCTCGGTTTGAACGGCTGACTCCCGGATGACGCTAACACTCACTAACAGCTTCCTGTAAACCAAGAAGGGGAAATGCTATCTAGCACCTTATTTGCTTCCCAGCCTGAACACGGTTTTCAGTTTCTCAGTCAGTAGTGGCTGGCTTTTGCCCAGATCACTGTGACTCTGCGGTATCTCTGTGGCAAAGGCTGAAGAGAGTACAGGGGGTGATTTTGTTTTGTCTGCCAAAGTGGAGCTGAATCTTCATGTTTGCATTTCCCAGGCCAGGGGAGGTTAGGGGATTCCCCATCTCCTGAACATTTATGATCTCACAGGGCTATCTGAGGGCACGCTGTCTCTTTCTCCCTCCTTCCCTCTCTTCCCCCCACCCCCTCTCCTTCAGATAGCACCTCTTTTTGAGGGCTCCCTCCCTTGCTTCCTCTTTAGGAGAGAGTAAGATTCCCTCCAGCCCAGTTGGAAGAGTTTAAAATGGCGGGTTCAGAGCCATACAGATTCTGGAACCTGGCTTTGATTTTGACTGTATGCTAAAATGGACTGTTTTCTTTCCCCTCCTTTTTCTTTCGTGCAGTCCAGGTTGGCATCAAATTCTTTACATTCAACCTCAAAATCTCCTCCCTTTCCCACTTGTTGGGATTATAGGTTTACATCACCACACCTTATTTTATATGGTGCTAGGAACTGAACCTTGTATATGTTGGACAAGCACTCTAGACCACCCGAGCAACATCTCTAGCCCCTAAAATGGACTGTTTCCTTTAAAATAAACAAACAAACAAACCCTAGCTTCAGGAAGATTCTATGTCTAAAACCTAAAGCAGAGATTCTAACTGTGAAGGTCATGACTCTTCGGGGCCAAAAAAATTCTTTCACAGTAGTCACCAAGGACATCAGAAAACTCAGATGTTTACATTACGATTCATAACAGTTAGCAGAATTAAGGTTATGGAGTAGCAGTGGCTGAGGGTCACCACCATGCGAGGAACTATTAAAGGGTCCCAGCATTAGGAAGGCTGAGAAGCACTGGCCTAAAGACTGCAGAGCTTGTACTCATTCTTTCCCATTTTACTCATTATGACACAATCTATCCACGGTGCTGACAGTTCTTTGACTTTTCCTTTCCCTGTGGGGCCTGAGGATGATGTGGCGCCCAGGAGAGGGCAGGAATCCACTTTTCCTCCCCCAGCAGGGCAGTGGGCAGTGCTTTCAGATCTCAAACCACACATCTACATCTTCTGTTTGGCCACCCTCCCAGGCTTGCCCTTGGCTGGAGCTGGTTTTGTGAAGTGAAGGGTATCAAGGGCACAGGAGTCCTCCTTGGGGGCAACCCACCCCATACTCTTCCCAGGGTATCCTGGGTGCCCAGATCTGGCAGGTATGTAGCCTAGGAGAGGCCGGCCTTGTCCTGTCTCTGCTGGGGAAGTTAGCTCAAGAGAAAAGTCTCACTGAGAACGTCCTTGAAACTGTCATCTTAATGGTATCCAAGCCATTCAAGGTCAGACACTTAACAAGTGCTTACTGAGGCCCTACTAGGCGCCACCACTGGAGGTAAGCCTTCATGGTGCTTGCAGTTTGACTTTCAGGGATGCTCAAATTTTCTTGATGGGAGACAGTGAGAGCCTTAGAGCAACAGAGAAAGACACCTAATATCGCTTCTGGCCTATACACATACACATTCACACGCACTTACACATACACACGCATATACACATACAATACATACATACATACATATATATATCCATACATATACACACTCAAACACACACACATACACACTCACACACATAAACATACACACATACATACACACATACATACATATACACATTCACAAATGCAAATATATACTTATACACATACTCACAAACACACACACACACAGTCACACACACACACACACACCCCTCTGAATGGCCCTTTCTTTGGCTATCCTCAGAGCTTCTGCCCCCTAGGAATGATAAAAGTTCAAAGTCTTCCCTGGGCTCCCACAGTGGCCTCTCTGACAAAAGTCCCTGTCAAGGAGAGTCTCAGAAAGTCCAGCAGGGTAATTCCTGTTCCCTCACTCTGCTCCCTTCCTAAGAGGTCACCCGATACTGGAAATGGAAGGCTGACTTGAGGACCCTCAGCATGTCTTTGCATTGGCTTTTTCAAACCTCAGTGGTTCTGTTTCTGGGAGCCCACAGGTCAGAAGTCAAGGGCAGAAGGGCAGCAGGCCAGGTTCAGGTCTGACCAAGAGAGTACAACCCTCAGACCGGATTCAAGGTACCGTGAGGCTCCACCTCCTCCTCTCCCAAAACAGGTTAAAGTGTTAGGTGCTGGTAATTAGGATGTGGTTTCATTGGGAGACAGGGTCCTTAGTGAGGTAATTAAGTTAGAATGTGTCATTATAATTAGCCCTGATTTAACATGACTCATACCCTTATAAAAGGGGACCATTTGGTGGCAGACACATGGGGACAACACCCCATCTGTGACAATGGAGGCAAAGGTCAAGCAATGTGTCCACAGGCAGGGAACACTGAAGATAGCATGCACCAACCATCAGTTAAGGAGAGAAGAGTGTGAAGCCAAGGCCCCCACGCACGAGTTCTCAGGAAGGACCAGCCCTGCCCGGCCCTGACCTTGGCCTTCTGGCAGCTGGAATTATGAGCTATGTCTCTCACCACACATCTCAAAGGGCCCCAAATGGAGCAGACTGCCACTCAGTGCCTCTGAGGAACAGAAAGGTGGCAACCATTGGTTTCCAGAGGATTCCCTCAGCTTCACTCCGGGATCTGGAGGAATGCCAAGCAGCCAGCTCCCACTCCCCACCAGCTGACAAAAATCAAAGAGGGCGTGGTCTACTTCAAGACCTTTTAAAAGGCCCCTTTCTGAGAGACAGGTGTGTCATTCTGGAAGGCTGTCAGCACCAGAGTCACTGTATCGCCATGCTTACTGTGTGCCAGGTACTTCTAAAGGGCTGAGTGTCCCAAATCGTTTGGTTAGAATTACACATGAAAAAACTGAGGTAGAAGGGGGTTCACTAACTTGGTTTGCAGCTGACAAGTAGAAAATACAGCTCTTTAACCTGGTAGGTACTGGCCCTGTGTTAAGCAGTATACTTCAAGGCTGATGGGCTTGCAACTTGGGCTCCATCCACACAATGCTGTGTTAGACCCATGTGTTGACTGACAGTACCCCCAGCTCATTCCATCTCTCAGTTTGTGTACCATGCTACACAAACTCTGTGTCTGTCCCAGGTGACTATCCCAGACTGAACTATTTTCAAACGCAGCACGAACTACACAGGAACAGACCCCTAATCTCTTCCCAGCCCATTGTGAACATCCATCCGTCCATCGTAGGCCAGGTGTCTTCTCCTCTTAGTCCTCTCCTCAGAAAGTCCACAATCCTCTCTCTCTTCAGATGTCCTGTGGGACACCAAATCCTTCTCTAGTGGCCTTTTCTGCCTGCCTCTGGAGAGTCAGGTAAGACAAAGGTCTTTCCCCAGAAGCGAGGAAACATTGATGAGCAAAATCTGTCTGTGACTAATCAGTTTATCTATTTCATCTTTGTCTCCTTTTCTTGGCAGAAACTGGTATCTAGCTGAATACAGAGACTCTTTGTAATGGATTGGATCGGTTTGGCCCCCACAGACTCAGGTGTTTGAATGCTTGGCCCACAGGGAGTGACACTCTTAAGAGGTGTGTCCTTGTGAGAATAGTTGTGGTCTTGCTGGAGGAAATGTGTCACTAAGGGGGTGGGTGGGCTTTGTGGTCCTACGCTTAAGCTCTGCCCAAAGTGAAAGAGCCAATCTCTTCCTGGTTGCCTTTGGACCAAGATATAGAACTCTTGGCTCCTCCTCCAACACCACGTTTGCCTGCTTGAGGCCATGCTTCCTGCCATAATGATAATGGACTAAACCTCTGAACCTGTAACAGGCCAGACCCAATTAAATGTTGTCCTTTATAAGAGCCTTGGTCGTGGTATCTCTTCACAGCCATGGAAACCCTAACAAAGACAATCTTTGTCCCCCCCCCCTTCTCTGTGAAATATTCTTTTATGTGCACAACAGCACTCATGAACATTCTTTGGGGCTGAGGATGTAGCTCAGTGGGTAGGGTGCTTGCCTAGCACTCAGGAAGCCCCAGGGTTCAATCTGGGACAACCGGACAGCGTGAACTAGACACAGGAATTCATACATGTAACCCAGCAATCAGGAGGTAAAGGCAGGAAGGGTTGGAAGTTCAATACCATCCTTATCTAAATATACATTTGAGTCTAGCTTGGCCTACGTGAGACCCTGTTTGTTTGTTTGTTTGTCTGTATGTTGGATCTCCTGCCTGAGTACCCCCCACCCCCGCTGACTTTGCTTTCCTTTTGTGGAATTGGAAGGCAAAAGGGAGAAGAAGAAGGAAACTAAAGCACCAAATCAGGGCATTCAACTGTGCCGTCACCATCTCCTCACCATGTGCCAGTCCTATGTCATATTCTAAGATAAGGCTGCCTTGAGGCAGGGTTGTGGGGGCAGAAAGGGGGACTGTGGCCACAGGCCTTAGCCACTTCTTCTTCTGCTTGGAGTGCTTCCTTTTTTGCTCTTGCCTTGGGTTTAAGTCATCTTTAAGAGACTGACTCTGGCGTTCAGCAATTTATGCCAAGGAGCCCAACTGAAGAGGCGTTGATACTCATTCCATGATACACCCTGTTCTCTTTTGTCTCCATTTCAGAATGACACTGCCCCAGATAGGAGCTAGACCCATCCGCTTGGAGATCCAGAATGAGAACATCCTGGAACACTGCCAGAGCCACAGACAGCCCATGAGGGAAACAAGACTACCAACAAGTAAATGTCAGTGTGCTGCTGAGCCACTGAGGCATGGGCTCATGTGTTACGGCAGTGATAGTATAAGAGACGACTCGCGGTAAATTCCACACACCAGGTCCAGACAATACCACGTGTTGAAGGTTTAATTGGGGAGGGTGGGGAAAGGTCTCGCGCACGAGAGAAAGGGGAGAGCAAAAGAGACCGGAGGGAGGAGGGCTTCTCCTTTATATCTGCGTGATGACGCATGTGCTGCCCAGGTAAAATTGGGTAGCCCTAGGGGTTCTTGGGAACGGAGGGGGGGCATTACCATGGTAACAGATCTATGGTCTTGCCTATCTCTAGGTTCAGGCACTTGGTAATGCTAACATACCTCCCTTTTTGATATTATAGAGAGAGGAAAAGAAAAGGGAGGGGGAAGCCGATGGTGAAAAGGGGACAAGGGGCGTCGTGTCTCTTAAGCTACTTCCTGCTGTCTAGGGGCGTTGTCCGTGGTGGTAGCTGGCTTTCACCATCAGGATCCACTTGGTAGACGTTTGCATCAATTCTCTTTATGGACAGTGGCTCGTCTGTGGGCAGCGGCTGGTAGTCCTGTAACAGAAGCTGATTGATAGTTTGGTTAGAAATTTTTTGTATTTGTCGTTGAAGAAATGTAGAAACAAGATTGATGAGGCAGGGAGCAAATAATAACACCAGGAAGATGACTAGGACAGGAGTTACAAACGGGAGTATCCACTTCCATATGGGGTTTTCGAAAATCTCAGAACTGGAGGTCTCGCGGTCTCTGAAATTTTTTATGTCTGACTGTAGCTCCTGGATTTTATTTCGTACTATCCCGGATTGGTTGACATAGAAGCAGCATTCTTCTTGGAGGAACAGGCAAAGACCACCTTCTTTAGCTGTCAGGATATCTAGTCCTCGTCTGTTTTGAAGCACCACGGCTGCCAAAGAATCAATCTGTTTTTGAATAGTAAGCACAGTTTCAGACATTTTTTGAAAATCACTTTGGAACTGGGAAGTGAATGTATTATATTGGATCATGGATGTTGTTATTCCTGCAACTCCAGTACCCACACCTATGGCTATTCCTGTAGCGACCAAGAGGGGTACAACTTGGACTGCCCTCTTATGTTGGGCAGCTATCATATCTATAACTGGGATTGGCAGGGGCTCATTTCCTTGGATTACTCCCAGTTCAGGGAAAAGAAGCACTAATGTGCAAACTCCTGACCAGCTAGCAGGTAGGCAATGATATGCCTGAGTGCCACAAAGAATTGACGTGTTTTGGATCGCAGGGCATTGTGGCAGAGATGATATATCAAGGGTTATGGTCCTATTGCAGTCTAGGGAGCCCAGCATTCCTACTGAATGGGTCCCAGAGGCCTCAAAGCAGGTTGCCACACCAAAGAGAGGGACAGAGGCGAGGTATGGAGTCATGGTGACACTGGAGCCAGGGCAGCTGACAAAGGGTGAGGTAACGTTACTTGGCAGTATCACTGGAGACGCTGTAAGTGACAATTGTGAGTTAGTTCCAGGGGGTACACATAACCAGCACTCCCTAAAGCGTCCAGGTCTGGTCACATTGAGGAGTTGGTATGCTGCAGTTAAGGTCTGGAGTAAAAGGCGAAATGATAAGTTAGTGCCATTTATGAGGGGTGATGTTAGAGAAGTAAGGACTTCAGAGGAGTGTTTGATTATCTCCCCTACCTTTCTGATGTCTAGGGGTTGGGCAATTGAGACATATTTCCTTTGAATATGGATGGTACTTATTGGGCCCCCGGGCTGATTTTTACGATAGAGCTTACCGACGACTCCTGTCTCCCACCTGGAATCCCACGGATCTTGGATGTGGAAAAAGAGTGTCTTGTGATGCTGATAGAAGAAATGATTGATCCGTGATCCTAGCATATGTATTTGACAAGACCAATATGGACAGCCCCCATATTCATCAGGCCATTTTCTACAGTAATCTTTTGTCTGGTCAAAGAGAAAGCAAGTATAGAGATCATAATATTTAGATGGGATTACAGACGCTGGGATAATGGCAATTTGGATTGGTTTCTGGCATCCGGCTATGGAGCAGTTTCCCGACCCTATTTGGAAAGACTGTTTGTTATTCGTGGGAGTTTCTTGAACCTCGAATCTCCAGATATAGGGGCTACTCTGGATGGGAATGAACAGCAGGGAGAGGATGAGAAACCTATGTTTAGTCCAGTGAGGTCGAGCTCGGCTGCCGGAGTGGAGTCTCATTTTCTGGGATTGGGGATAAGGTAGATGGCCTCGTTGTCCTCCGGAGTTTAATAGAGCACGGTCCTGTCAAGATTGATGTGTATGAAGAAGAGTCATTGTTAGGTGGAGGAATGAAAGGCTTGAGGTGAGACAGATGGACCCAATGAGGGAGTCCCTCAAGTTTAGCAGCTGTAGGGGTCACAAGGATTACTTTAAAAGGGCCCTGCCACTTGAGAGAGAGAGATGAGGGCCGATGACCTGGAGGGGATAGAAGGACTTGGTCTCCAATGTTGATAGGTAGTGGACAGGAGACAGTGCATGGCCGAGGTAGGTGGTGGTCAGCAAAGTTCCATAGGAGAGAACGAAGGTGGCAAAGTAATGGGGTAAGTAGGTGGTCTGGGAGTGGAGAACACTTAGGTGAGAGGCCAGGGATTAGGACTGGACGTCCATACATGAGTTCAAAGGGAGAGATGAGGAGAGGTCGCTTTGGAAGAGCTCGTAACCTGAAAAGAGCCAGGGGTAGGAGTTTTACCCAATCAAGGTGAAGTTCTTGTGACAGCTTAACGAGAGTAGTTTTTAAAGAGCGATTAGTTCTTTCTACCTTACCAGAAGATTGAGGGTGGTAAGGAATGTGAAAGTGCCAGGGGATATCTAGAGCCTTAGATAGGATTTGAGAGACTTGGGAAGTAAATTCAGGGCCATTGTCTGACTGGAGAGAGACTGGGACACCAAACCGGGGGATGATCTCCTGGAGGAGGAGATCAGAGACTGTTTGAGCCCTTTTGTTAGTTGTGGGAAATGCTTCTACCCACCCTGAGAAGGTGTCCACCAAGACCAGGAGGTACTTGGCACGCCTGACAGTGGGCATGTGGGTAAAGTCAAGTTGCCAGTCAGTTCCAGGAAGGGAACCTCTAGCCTGATGGGTAGGAAAAGGGGTGCTACGATACTTTGAGTTGGGGTCAGACCTCTGACAGATTTTGCAAGAAGCAGTGATAGATTTTAAGAAGCTTAAGTCCTCAGAAGTAGGCTGTAGGTGGGTCTTCACAAAAGAAGACAATGCTTGGCTGTTAGGATGAAAGAGTTGGTGAAGATAGGACAGAGTTTGGCGGGTATCAGGAGCTAAAGGAGGTAGAGATGTAGGTTGTAGTGTAAGAATGTCCTGGGGAGGATGAGACAAGTCTGGATCCCTAAGGGCTGCAGCTCTAGCTGCCTCGTCAGCTCGGTTGTTTCCCCTGGAGACAATAGAATCATCTGTCTGGTGTGATCTACAATGGACTATCCCAATGGCTGTGGGAAGATGAGAGGCCTCTAGCATGGCCATAATTTGGTTTGCATTAGTTACTGATCCTCCTTTTGTAGTAAGTAGCCCACGCTCCTTCCAGATAGCAGCGTGAGACAGAAGG
>JADRCD010196008.1:0-45477 GCA_019843815.1 Montemys delectorum | reverse complement strand
TGTGTGTGTGTGTGTGTGTGTGTGTGTGTGTGTGTGTGTTCTTTCTTTTCCTTCTTTTGTTCCTTCCTCCCTTTCTTCTTTTCTTCCTCCCTCTCTCCCTCCCTCTCTCCTCTCTCTTTCATTTTTTCCTTCCTTTCTTCCTTCCTCTCTTTTCTTCCTTCTTTTTTCTATCTTGTCCTCTTCTTCCTCCTTTGCTGTGTAGGCAGGAAAGAGAGTGTGAACTTCCCAGGATTTCCTAATTTTCTTTTTAAAAAAAAGATTTATTTATTATTATATGAAAGTATACTATAGCTGTCTTCAGACACACCAGGAGAGGACATCGATCTCATTATGGGTGATTGTGAGCCACCATGTGGTTGCTGGGATCCAAACTCAGGACGTTTGGAAGAACAGTCAGTGCTCTTACCCGCTGAGCCATCTCACCAGCCCCTGGATCTCCTAATTTTCAGCTGTTGACTTGCATGTCAGAGCTGTGCTACCTCTCATTCCAGAAAACAGGTATAACTGTAATACTTAGGATAATCTTGCCCTGCAGTGTAAATAAAATTAACATATGTGTAAGTAAAATGTACATGCACAAAACTCCCCATAGACATATGTATATATATATATATATATATATATATATATATATATATATATATGTATGTATGTATACATACATATGAATATATATCTATACTTTAAAATACTTTATAATATCTTATATGTACATACACACACACACACACACACACACACTTCAAATAGTGGCCATTTTATTTATTCTATTTCTTATTTAATTAATAAAACCCTACAAGCTCTACCAATTGTCAGGAGGGAGTATATTAACTTAAATGAATATTTTTTTCATAAATTGTATTGTCATTTATTGAATAAAAGCTATTCTTATCTCAGCTTCAGCATCTTTAGTCACCCTGTACACTTGAATTGCTTGACAATAAGTACTATAGCAGTCACAAGTTCTGTGTCACTGAATTTTAATAACTAAATCCAGTAACACTGATTTCACATTATACTTCACAAAATAATACATGTATTACATATATCATATGCACAGAATATAAATGCTATACAACAGCTAAGAAAGTGTTGAAGACGCAATAGAATATAGAGTTGGTACTCAATTCACATGTAGAGAAAGTTGCTGGAACAGGAGGCTGATGATTGTCACAAGATGAAAGATAAATTTAGCCACAAAGATGCTAAGGCACAAATCAGTCAGTCACAGGTTCACATAACAGGCACATTTGAGTGACAGTTTAGAGTGTCTTCCTGAAGCTGACCATATACCATTGACAAGAGATATGATGCTTGAGATGAAACCTGGAAAAAATAAGTTCTTTGGTGCTTCCCTGAGGAGACTACCCTGAGAAGTTGCTAGGTTGAGTGCTATAGTACCATCATCTAGTATTATTATTTCCTTTATAATCTTATGGAGAAAAGTTATATGTGTCTGGTGTTACCAATATCATTTTGAATAATCACAATCAGAATTTTTAATTACCACAAATAAATAATTAGTTTATCTTTTAATGTGTTGGTAGGTAGATGGTGACTTATTACTTGTTTAAACGTGATATAGAGTTGTTCTACTTTAACCATTGTGCTCATAATGGAGTAACTCATTAAAAACTCCATTTTCTTTGGGTCCTTTCCCTCACTCCTTCGCTGGGGACCCTGTGCTCAGTCCAATGGATCACTGTGAACATCCACTTCTGTGGGAGTTTGCAGCCCTATAGAAGGAACAATATGAACTAACCAGACCCCCCCCCCCCCGCAGAGCTCCCAGGGACTAAACCACCAACCAAAGAGTACACATGATGGGACTCATGGCTCCAGCTGCATATGTAGCAGAGGATAGCCTTGTGGGTCATCAATAGGAGGAGAGGCCCTTGGTCCTGTGAAGGCTCTATGCCCCAGTGTAGGGGAATGCCAAGAGCAGGATGTGGGAGAGGGTGGGTTGGTGAGCAAAGGGAGGCTGGAGGGAATAGGAGGTATTTTGGAGGGGAAACCAGGAAAGGGGAGAATATTTGAAATGTAAATAAAGTATCTAATTAAAAAAAATCTCAAATGAGGTTAAAAAAAAAACCCTTCCCCTCCCTTCCAAGTATAGAACTCAGAGTAGTGCATAATTCAAAAGCTGCTATTTGTCCAACATTGAACATCTCAGATCATAGCACAGCTTGTTCTCTCCAATCTACCTTGTGACTCTGAGAGCAGAAATGCAATGCCTCTCTGGCCAGAGGAAACACACATTGTTCTTCCCACATGGTGCATTACAGAGATTACCGGTGAACTATCCATGGAAGTATGTTCCAAACCCAATGGCCAAAAATAAGAACAATGTTTTTCTTAGATGATAATAAATTGTCCTGCTCAGGTTAAGAGAAGCCATTCTCAATCCAAATCAGAAGATTCCAAAGGCAGTGGAAGGCAGCACATGGTACGTCGTCTTTAAAGGATACGCTAGTTTGAGTATGAATTTCATGTGCATGCCTTGATGTTATTTTGCCAATAGCATGAAATTTGTATTTTATATTGCGGCTGCATGTTTGTTGAAATCTGTTGAAATCCGTAGACCTGCTTGCTCATTGTTAGTAGAAGACATTGAGGGTTATTTTGAATGGAATTAAATGGTATTCAGAAATTACTTGGCTGCACATGAAAATAACTAAACATGCTCATTTCTGAGTGTCTATGTCATGTCACAAAGTAATTGGTTAAGGAAAATGACAGTCACATAAGTTATAAAATTGTCATTAAGTTGAAAAATTCTCTCTCAACAATTTACATGTAAATATATATATCATCGATAAAACAGAATCCTGCAATATGATTAAAATGATGTTACAGTTAAAACAGATGCATTTTTAATGAGAATCCTGCTACATGCCTGATCTGATGTATAATTCCTCTCTTAAAGATGCTTAGAGTATTTCCTTTAATAGCCAGTTCCTCATGTGAATAAGACTCTTCCCTTTGTAAGTGGTGTGACTACTAAAAATACTCACTCCTAATTCAGCATGAGCTCTTGATCTTTGTTGATTGACATTATGCTGCTTTCAAGTCCTGTGGTAAAGTATAACAAAGAAGGATAAAATGTTACATTATAGAACAAGATAGGCATTGAGTTAGCAGAGTGAACTTTCAGTCTTTGGTCACAAATCTCCATAGGCCTTTGTATCACCAAAGGGTTAATTTGTTTGAAAAATTCTATCACTTCAAATATTCTCCAGTGGTGATTTTGATTTTATTTGTTGAATTTCAGTGAAATCATGATAGATTCTACAATTCTCATTAGTAAGCTGTGTCAGTAGTATAATCCGATATATTGACCTTATCTCTATGTTACAATTTATAAGTTATGGTTTTCATCAGTTTTAAGCCACTAAAATATTTTTGAGTTACCTGAGTACACACAACGGGCAACCATAGTCCTTTATTCTCTACAAGTTTTGATTTATATCTTAATAACGTGTCACACGTTACAGTTCATACAATGTTATATGGACTACAGACCAGCAAGTATATATAAGAAGAAGCATGGGACACAAAGTGTCAGTATTGAGAGCAAACTGAGAGAGCAAATCCTAGTGTGGAAGGTTGATGCTACTAGCTGAGGGAATGATTAAGAAACCCATCCCAGCACTGCCAAGACACAAAGCAATTATGCACTGCATCACAGGGCAGGTACTTTTTTGAGTGTTAGTTGATGTTTTATCCTGAGGTGGACCACTCAGCATTGACAGGCAAACCCACACTTAAACTGAAATCTGAGAATGACTGTAAATTTTCTTGTGGATGCTCCTGAGTAATTCCAAGACAAATGACTGCATGATGTGTACGCAGTTGTCGATGTCTTGGAATACCTTTGCTTATAGTTTTTAGTCATGGGAGACAGAACTGGTGTTCTATTAGCTCATGTTTCAGATACTCCTGAAATATCCATGGATGGAAATTTTTTGGAACTAATAAATTATTTACTGGTTGGTGTTTACTTATATAAACAGGGCATTCTACTTTGGCACTTACACTCAAAGTGTAGTATGTCATGCCAAAATTCTGTTTGTAAAATCAAATCACCCAGGGAAAGCATAGCCTGAATGTTACTATTCTATATAACAGAGTGGGTCCTCAGCTATGGCACAGCCTTTTCTCCATGTATATTTAAAGAAATTCTATAAAACCTAACTTTGATAGTAAAACAACAACAACAACAACAACAACAACAACAACAATACCCATAGAAACTCAACAATTTTAAAATCTTTGGCCATTTTTATGTTTTAAAAAGACTAAGGTCAAGAGGAAAAAAGGCAATTAAGAATATTAAGAAACAGTCAAATTGGGAGATATTTAAAGTACTACCATGAGTAATAAAGGTCAAATGGACATGTACATAAATGTTCGTGTACTTTTCCTAAGTTTTCTACATGTAAGGGTAGAAAGTGAGTCTCCTAAGGAATCTGAACAAGACAGCCTTCTGCTCTCTATGGGACTGAGCTCACATAAGAGACATTTATTTTTACATTTAGCTAATTTCTTACACAATGGATAATTGTTACTAGAATCTACTCTTACAAAAAAGAGTCTAATACACATATATGCATGTTTCTCTGTATGCATAGGTCAACTATCATGTAACACACACACACACATAAGTTGAACTTTCAGTATATCTTGAAATATAATGTACAAAATTTTCCTTAAAAATATAAGAATTTTATTATCTTTTTCCATTATAGTGTATAATATAAATTAATTTTCACACTCTAACAGATAATTTAGACTATAGTTTGTGTATTAAGTTTTGCCTTTTTGATTGAAAATAAACATTTTATTTTACTTAAGCTGTGTGTTTTTCCACCCACTGTTTCTTGTTGTAAAGGCCTGCTTGTTTGGTATCAAATTTCTTTCTTTCGATTTTTCCATTTTATTTAGTACCTAGAGCTCTTATATCTTCATTACTTTTATAATGTATTGTTAAAATGTTCTCCTAGTTTACTGCTTATTTTCGATGTTTGTTCTGGTGCATATTTAAGTAATCATAAATAAGTAATTATGGCAATACCGTAGATATTCTAGAATTATTTTTTCAAGCACTTACTTTGTAAAATTGTTAAATTTAAAATTTGCTATTTAAGCATATACCATTTGTCTATTTTTACATCTTTTCTTCCATAGAAGTTAAACAAGAATGGATGTAAATAAGTGGCTTAAATAACAAAATAAACAAAATTTAAGAAGAAAGAGTGTACTAAGGATAGTTTTATTAATGTGAAAAACAATTTTTTTTTATAATTTTTTTGAAACAGGGGCTAGAGAATGCCTTCCTAGCATTCAAAAAGTTCCAGAAAAATCTTCAGAACAATAAACAACAGGGAGAGGGGTGGTTTGATAAATATGGACAATTGCATTGGTTCTCTATTTCAGCCTGGAAATGATTGAATTAATTTATTCCAAAACTTTCTTTCATTGTTAATATTTTACAACACTTTGATTTATTCTCCTTTGGGCATCATACATCTCATAAAAAATAAATGCTATAAAAATGTAAATTAAATTGTGCACAGAAACCACATCTTTATTAATCAATACAGAAAATATATTTTAGTCATTTAAAAAAATCCTGAAAACATCTAGTGACTTAAAAATGTCAAACTTGATTTTCATGTTCATCTAAGATCAAAAAGGGATTGTGAGAAATCCTTTCGTAATAATAACGAAAGGATCATTTTGTCTCTCTGATCTCCCAAACCCAACCCTGTTGATTAGCACTACAACAGAACACCAGCTGCATGAAGTCTTCCCTCCTGGCTGCCCACATCTGTGGACATCACATACTATAACCTCCTAATTCCCCTCCCCCTCACTCATTGCTCTATCCCAGACAGCAAGTCCAGCAGGCACTGCAGGCTAACCTAAGGGCCTCTCCTCCAAGGAAAAGTAGTCTGAGGGCAGACTTACACCTTTCCTACTGCTCCTGAAATCCAATCCCCAAAGTTTCATCTCCAGCTCTGTAGCTGGAAACCTGCTGTAGTCTCCTCTCTAACCCCATCCCCAGGATCACAAAGACCTTATCTTCCAGCCTTGCTTCCCCCAACTTATCCCAATTACCCAGTCAGTGGTATCAGCAGGCATCTCTTCTGAAAACACAGGCCAGGAAAGCAGGCAACATGCAGCCATCAAATTCTCTGAAAAGCAAAAGAGGAAACAGAAAATACAGAACAAAACACCAATCCAACAAAGACAAATCTAGGTGTGAGCACCTAAACATATAATCATCCCAAACCCAGATGCCTAGATGCCAGCATAAAAATACAATTAACGATAGCCAGGGCAATATGTCTCCACTAGAGCCCAGCTATCCTACCATAGCAGG
Source organism: Montemys delectorum (assembly GCA_019843815.1). Lineage (NCBI taxonomy): Eukaryota > Metazoa > Chordata > Mammalia > Rodentia > Muridae > Montemys > Montemys delectorum. The sequence continues at coordinate 39,092 of JADRCD010196008.1, read as the reverse complement.
CCCTGAATATTCCAACATAACTGAAACAAAAGAAAAACATCTTAAAACAACCTTTATGAATATGATTCAGATACTTAATGTGAAAATGAATAAATCCTTTAACAAAATCCAAGAAAACACACAAAAGCAGTGTAAGGAAATAAATACAACTGTTCAAGACGTGAAGTTGTATATAGAATCAATAAAGAAACAAAACTGAGGGAATTCAGGAAGTAAAAAATTTAGGAATTTGAATAGTAACTACAGAGGCAACCTTCATCAACAGAACACAAGGAAAACCCACCAAGCTTATATTTCAATTCATAGCATCTATGCTCCAAACACAAGGACACCCAAGTTTATTAAAAAACACAACTACAGCTTAGTTAGATATTGACCTTCACACACTGAGAGTGGGAGGCTTTAATGCCACATTCTCATCAATGAACAAATCATCCAGACAAAAAGTAAACAGAAATACTAGAGTTAACAGATATTATAAACCAAATGGACCTTACAAATATTTATAGAACATTTTACCCAAACACAAAAGAAAATGCTTTCTACTCTGCAGCCTATGGAAATTTCTCCGAAGTTGACCATATTGTTGGACACAAAGCAAGCCTCAGTAGATATAAGAGTTTTGAAATAACTCCCCGCATCCTATCATAACAACCACCTACTGAAGCAACAGAACCAACAGAAATCTTACAAACTCATGGAAACTGAGTATCTCTGTACTGAATGGAAACTGGGTCAAGACTAAAATAAAGAAAGAAATGGAGTACTTTTTAGAGTTCAATGAAAATGCATACACAGCATACCCAAACTTATGGAACACAATGAAAGTGGCTGTAAGAGGAAAGTTCATACCACTAAGTGCCTACATAAAATCTCATACTAGCAACTTAAGAACACACCTGAAAGTTGTATAGCAGAAACAAATAATTACACTCAACAGGAGTAGTAGATGACAAACTCAGACCTAATAATAGACCTTTGATTAAGTGAATTTGTTCCCATTATGTTCTCATTTATTTTATTGGTTGAATTTGGCTCATTGTTATCTTTAAACTTATTTTTTAAGACTTGAACTCCTATAATTTAGAAGTGATCCAGAGGAAAAGTTGAAAGTAGAAGAGGATGGTGTATATTGAGAAAGCCAAGTGATGAATTATGTTGTAATAGCGGAGGGAAGGCAGTGGTTTCCAAAGGACACCAGGGTGGTGAAGCCCAGTCCATCATAGGTCACCGTGGAGCTCAGATCACAGTGCTGACAGAATCCATATTTGGAGAATTATATAAGGTTGGAAAGAGAGGTTAGTGAAAGGATACAAATTCATAAACTTTTAATCTGGCTTTTTGTTTGAATTTAAGAGAAATTGAAACCAAGTAGTGAGATTTCTATTCTTTTGTATTTGACAAATACTAAACTCTAGGTTTGGATGGTTGCTGATTTATATAAGTTAATGTGGTAAGTTATTCTTAAATTGTATGGTTTTGTTTTACTTTCCTCCCTTTTTATACTTAATTAGAGGTTTATTTTTATTTTTATTTTATGGTTTGATCTCTGTCTTTTAGGGTTCAGGGTTTCAAGGTTCAAGGTCTTCTTTTTTTTTTTTTTTTTTTTTTTTTCTTTTTTTTTTTTTTTTTGGTTTGTTGACAGATCGTATTTGCTTGCCCAGCATAACAGTCTGTACTATTTGTTTTGGAAACACTACTGAGCCTTGGCTCCAAACTTATCTTTAATTTTAGAGATGTGGTAGGCAGACTTGCTAAACTTTGTCTTTCTCTAGCCTTCATATGTAACTCATACTAAGCTTAAGTTGGTATTTTTTTATTGGTGGGTAAATGACTACTGTTTTGAGAGAGAATGCAAGGTAAAACTCAGATGAGTTAAGAATTATTTTAAGGCAACCATAACTTGATTATTTTTATGTAAAATATCTTCCTAATATTTAGAATTTAAAATACTAGAAATAAAACACAGAAGCTTTCAACACTAGAGATAATGTTAACAGATGATAAAAACTACATGTGAAGATGTGTAAAGAAACTCTAATATTTTAATGACATTGCCATTACATTATTCATTAAAAGATACTTAACTGTGAGTACTCTGGGCTACTAACTACAAATGGCAAGAATATGTAAGCTATTTCTTACTGACCACTATTAATTAAATTGTCTTTTATAACATCTTAGTTTGCCATATATTTCAGGCACAATATAATAAGGAAAGTAATTTTGTAAATAGTGAGTACTTGTATATGCAAACAGGGAGATTAAAGAAATAATTTAGAATTAACTGTGTTTTTTCTTAACATTTAAGTAGTGTCTTCAAATTATCTGACTTTGATATCCATAAGAAGAGTTTCAGCTAAATGCTTAAATTTATGAGAACTGGTGCATAAAGAGAAATCCTGAATTTATATTAGAGTCTTCTCTTTGTAATACTAACACTGAAGCAATAAGACCCCTATTTTATAACATTGCTCAGAAACTGCTTTTGAGAATATTATGTATAATTTTCAGTTTTATTTCTTTTTTTCCAGTTTTATTTCTTAATATTAGATAAGTTTTTTCTTCTTTCAAATTTTAATTCACATTATGCATATTTATGGAATATTATTTGGCAATTAACTACTGTTCAGACACTAGCCACATTAGGGTTGTCAGCATTTCCATTTAGAGTTTTTGATTATCTTGTAATTTTTATTCATAATATATAGGTGAATATAGTTCACAATAGTATATCATATATCTTGTGAATCACAATAGGAAAAGACATGTAAGCCTCCAAAAGAAGTTATGATGAGGACCAAAAACTATATGATACACACACACACACACACACACACACACACACACACACACGAACAAATAATAATAAGTATGCATTGTGTATGAGTATTGTAATACTACAAAGTAGTCATAAATATTGGATATGCTTTATTGAAAATTGAAGTATTTGTACTTCATGAGAGGAACTGTTTTGTTGTTAGGATGCTATCAAAGTTATGTATTTCTATTGTATAGTATATTCATACAATATAATCAAACACATACACACACACATACACACACACACATATATACTTATATATATATTATCTATAATTCAAAGCCACATAAATGTAATAGGTTTAGTCACTAAAGTGCATCCTTAACTCTATTTGACATTATTATTATTATTTAAAATTTCTTACAAGACATTATAACATTATAATCATATTCCCTTCCCTCATATCTTCTCTTAATCCTATATCCACATTTTTGATGTCTTCCCAAATTTACCTTTTGTGCCGTTTTTATTCTTCTGTGACTGTTCTGTGCATATGACTATATTTGCTATGTATTGATGCTACCAAAAATCATGTAATATCCAGAAGGGAACTATGGCTTCACTCTATTCTCCAGCTCTTATGCTCCTTAAAAAAATATGTTTAAGTGCTTTGCTTGTAAAGCTATGCACTTGCACACACAATACCTTCAGAGGCTAGAAGAGGAAGTTGTATCCCCAGGAACTGGAATTACTGATGTTGCTATATGGTTACTGGGAATCAAACCCAGGTCCTTTAGAAGACCACGAGAAACTATTAATTGCATACCGTCTTTCCAGGGCCAAGCTCTTAAAATTCTTTCAGACCCTTTTCCAATGGGCTCTCTGGAGCCCATTGTAGGTAATAAAGATCTCCTGTTTAGTGCGGAGCACTCTGAATTCCCTTATTCTCAGCCCGTTGATGAGTTGTGAGTCATTGCTTTGACCGTCTACATGGCTATGAGAGTTCTTTGACTAAAGCTGATACTCATATGAATCTGGGGTTGTAAATGTAAGTATTTAGAAAGCAATTCAACTACATGTTTATTTAATAAGATACTGGTGGTAGATTCTATCATCAGACCCATGATCTCCCACACCATAAATATTTGACCACTACAAGGTGTACATCCTGCCTGTTGAGCGGTCCTAGGATCTAATCAGAAAGTCTCTGGAACTATTACATCATCAATATATCTTGGATGGAAGGTCAGTATTATAGCACAGGGTTTAAGACTACATTACATCATTGCTGAATTTTCTCTCTCAATCAACTTTCCTATACTAGGACATTTATTCATTGTGGAGGAAGCTCCCAGCTCAGCATAGCTCAATTTCTGTGTTCTGTATCTAAAGAAAGTGTTATTTTGAGCAATAAGCCTAACCTAAAAAGCTGTCACACATCAAAAAGTTACTCATTACACTGGGAATATAAGCTTAGGCTAAAAATGTTCTTTTAGTTGAGTATGTACCGAGTACACATGGAACATGTGTCTAGGGAGAACATAGATTATCATGGAAGCATGAGATTGCATGTCAAATATGAACAAAAATCTAGTTTTGTTAAGAATTTCTCATGTACTTTGTTGTTGAAGAAACAAAGGAGAGAATTGTAATTGACAAGCAAATAATTAAGATCTTTAACAGTCTTGACAAACCTCTCAGACCTGGTACTTTCTTATTTCATCATCTTAATAATTGATATCACCTTCAAATACCTTCATGTTTAGCATTTTTATCTTTCTTGCTAGTAGGATCCAGTTAGTCAACACACCTTCTCTTTTTCTAACAGTAACTTGCTTTGTTCATGTGACAAGTCACTTACCTCATTCATGAAGTTATAGAAGTTTTCCCAATGACCTGCCATTTCCATTTTTACATATCTATAACCTGGTTTCTTTCCACTGGTGGGAGTGAATTTCAATTAACTTTTTATTATACATTTCTTCCCTTATAGCTTTAGTAGCTCTTTTTTCATTTTTTTGGAAGGTCTTGATGTGTTTGTCCCTCTGACATAAATAAGTTCATTGTACCTTTCAACTTTCCTGATAAGTTTTAGACTTGCTGATATTTTTGTTCTCATTATTAATACTTAAAACTATATGGGACTACAATTATAATTCTCCTTAATAGATGATGCCATAAATATTATGTAGTATAAATCAAATAATACAGAAACACTCATATAAAACACACCAAAAACACTCATACATACATGCACAGATATGCATATATATGTATGGAAAGGCTAATTTTCTGGAAAGGGATAATGTTTCTTCATTGAGAAAAAGCATTAAGACTTACTAAGAACTCATAAAGCATTTAGATAGTTTTCCTGAGAAAGTTTTTGAATGTTTTCACATTTTGACATTATTATTAGTAATTGCTTACAGCTTATAAATAGCTAGTACTGGAATATTGATTGGTGTTAATATTTATTTCATTATGTATGTTTTTTTCAGAAGTAAAATACTTATTAGAAAGAATACTGCCAACAACATAGCAAAATGAAATTCTTCCTGCTGCTTTCCCTCATTGGGTTCTGCTGGGCCCAATATGACCCACATACTCAATATGGACGAACTGCTATTGTCCACCTGTTTGAGTGGCGCTGGGTTGATATTGCTAAGGAATGTGAGAGATACTTAGCTCCTAATGGATTTGGAGGGGTACAGGTAAGACTTATTCACAATTCAAATGCTGAGTTTACTGTGCTATGTAGAATTGTTTTCTAATGTATTTTAAGTATTCTGAAGCAATATTTAACTTCACACATAATTTTCATGAGGAAGAAAAAAATAGCAGGGATGACAATTTTATATTTTGTTTTCAGACATCAAGAGGCCCTCTTTATTGTGCTGTCAATGTTTTCAGTGATTCCGAAGCAATAGGAATGAATTTATACAGATTAAGAACTGCAAAATCATTGATAGTTTTCTATAGGATTTACTTATGTAAAGTAAGCCATGAGATGATCATCTTAATTCGTTTATTTGTAGGTCTCTCCACCCAATGAAAATATAGTAGTCCACAGCCCTTCAAGACCATGGTGGGAAAGATATCAACCAATTAGCTACAAAATATGCTCCAGGTCTGGAAATGAAGATGAATTCAAGGACATGGTGAACAGGTGTAACAACGTTGGTGTAAGTGAAGTTATATGTCCTTTGAAGTCAGTTTATGTAAAACCATGTTCTATTTGTTTCTTATTCTTCTTGAGCAAAAGGCTTCACACTTTCAAAATTCTTTCTATTTAGCTATATCTCAAAGGTAACTACTGTTTTATGGGCAATTTTAAAAATTCTTTCATATGAACAATTTAAAGAAGAGAACTTATAAAGGAAAACTTTGACTTTTAATCTTTATGACCATAATCATTTTTTAGTAAACCTTTTCTGATTAGAAATTAGAAATTCCAGACGCAAACTTATTCCCATTTTCAGTGATTTATTTGTCCATTCAAAATTCCTACACTATTTTTTCTTTTAATAACGACTAATATCTACCTTTTTTTTTTTTTTTGACTAAGACTCAGATTAACACCTTTTAAAAAAATAATAATTTTCTTTTTTTTTTTTTTTTTGGTTTTTCAAGACAGGATTTCTGTATGTAGCCCTGGCTGTCCTGGAACTCACTCTGTAGACCAGGCTGGCCTCGAACTCACAAATCTGCCTGCCTCTGCCTCCCAAGCACTGGAATTAAAGGCATGTGCCACCATCGCCTGGTTAATGTCTGTTTTTAAAAAGAAATCTAATTGTAGGTTTTAAAAATGTAATTTTGTTTTGATTTTTGTGATGTTTTTTAGTTTTCCATTTGCCAGTTCTGGAAATTCTCAATGAAATATTGACTATTGTTGAACTTCATTTCACATTGGCATTTTGTCCTGTTGAAAAATGAAACTACAAAATCTATCTATCTATCTATCTATCTATCTATCTATCTATCTATCATTTACATATCATCTACCTATATATAGTTTTCTTAACATGCTGGGAATTTAATGATGGAAATGTATAACTGGAAGTGAAAGCATGAGAACTATAATAATGCTGCTCATATGAGGAAAATGTTGAGAATTAAAAAAAGAGAAGGTGTCATTATGCACATGGTAGCTCTGGAAAAGCATTTGACATATGGTTTTATTTTCATTAGTTAACATAGTATAGGAGGTAGAAACTCAAAATAATATTCAATGACCTTTCCATAGTCATTTTATGGTTCAGAAAAGGTGCTAAAATATAATGTATATAACTATATTTTATATATATATAATATATAATTTATATATGTCAATATATATGTTTCACTAGTGTGTTGCAGAGTTTAACCAGCTTAATTTTAGGTCTTCTCTTCAGGTCCGTATTTATGTGGATGCTGTCATTAACCACATGTGTGGAGTAGGGGCTCAAGCTGGACAAAGTAGTACATGTGGAAGTTATTTCAACCCAAATAACAGGGATTTTCCTGGAGTTCCATATTCTGGTTTTGACTTTAACGATGGAAAATGTAGAACTGGAAGTGGAGGCATTGAGAACTACAAAGATGCTGCTCAGGTGAGAAAAATGATCAGAATTAAAAAAAGAAATCAGGGACTTATTATGTGCATGGATCTTCTGGAATACCATTTGACATGCAGTTAAGACTCCTTGTGAAATATATTACTAGGAGCTAGAAATGCAAATCAATCTTCAAAAACTTTCTCCTAGTCTCTTTTTTTTTTAAAAAAAAAACTTTTATTGCATTATGATGAGAAAAGTTACATGATTTCAATTTATCTGAATTTGTTAACATTTAAAAACATATTTTAAGTAAATAGAATTAAATCACATTCTTGTTTCCCTTTTGTACCCCTACTCCTCCCAGAGACCCCCTTCAATACCTACAATATCTTTTTGTCATATTCCTTAAATTTTATAAAATATTATAACAATACAAATAAGTATTATAAAAGTTGTTTGATATAAAACAACAATCAATTTAACAGTCTTATGTAGATGCTCATCTACAGCAATAGTGAAAATACATTTTTCTCAGTATAAATTTTAAATAACTCCAAATATATTAACTGTATACTTAAAAATAATACATCACTACTGGTATTTTCCTAAATGAACAGAAATATATAAAGTCTTTTTGTTTATTTTCTATTTAGTAGAGTTTAAAATCTTGGCTCTTACTGTAGTACAAGCCCAAGATAATAACAATTTTTAGACATTGGATTTCATTGTAATAAGGCTGTACTTCAATGACCCTCACATCACCAAAGGATTTTACCTCCATCATAGCTAAGCTGAGAGTTGACAGTTCTGCTGCACCAAGGAATGAATTGTAGGCACGATTTTTGATACAGACTTTCTGGTATGGTCAAAGATATTTGACTTGAGTGAGTGACTTTTTTCTCAGCCCACAGAGAACAGGTTACATTCATTTAAGAAATGGTGTAGGTATTAAGATGATCTATCCATAAAGTCATTCACCAACTGTTTCAATGAACAATAGTTCTGCTTGGAGGGTGGCAGGGATGTTGGTGAGGGTAAAAATTTGGTTCATTGGCTGTGATAATTTGGAAAAGCATTCATCTCAAAGAAAGAGTAACTTTTAAAGTCCTCTTCTTCAAACTTGATACAAGAGTTACAAACCTCAGGCAAAGCATTCAGTCTCACTCTTTGTTGTTCTCTTACAAGCGACCTCCCTAGTTAATGATCTGGTTTTTTTGGGGGAGGTATATAAATACTTTTGAAATATATAAGCTGTTCTGAAAACCATAGTATAGTTTAAAGACATGAAATACACAATACTACTAATAGAGAGGCTGAGATAGGAGAAGCAAGATTTCAAGACCCTTACGTTGTACACAGCAAGACCCTGTCACAAACAAACAAGCTGAGAGTGTATATAGATTGTACAATGTTGGATCTATTTCTCCAATTACCAAATTAGAGAGACAATTGGATGACAATCAGCACATTTCTAATTCCTCATATTTTTGGATTTCAGTCATTTAGGATATGTTGGTAATATTAATTTTCATATTAATATATTAAGAAAAAGTAATTGTCACTTCCTGTTGTTTTTGTTGTAAGAGGTGGAATTAGGTTTGTGTGGATTTGTTGAAAGATTACCTTCTTGCTTCTTCTGGGGTGTAGTTTTGCTCCTTATGTTGATGTTTTCCATCTATTATCCTTTGTAGGGCTGGATTTGTGGAAAGATATTGTGTAAATTTTGTTTTGTCATGGAATATCTTGTTTTCTCCATCTATTGAGAGTTTTGGTGGATATAGTAGCCTGGGCTGGCATTTGTTTTCTTGTAGGATCTGTATGACATCTGCCCAGGATCTTCTAGCTTTCATACTCTCTGGTGAGAAGTCCAGTGTAATTCTAATAGGCTTGCCTTTATATGTTACTTGACCTTTTTCCCTTACTGTTTTTAAAATTCTTTCTTTGTTTAGTGCATTTGATGTTTTGATTATTATGTGACAGGAGGAACTTCTTTTCTGGTCCAGTCTATTTGGGGTTCTGTAGGCTTCTTGTATGTTCATGGGCATCTCTTTCTTTAGGTTAGGGAAGTTTTCTTCTATAATTTTGTTAAAGATATTTGCTGGCCCATTACATTGGGAGTCTTCACTCTCTTCTGTACGTATTATACTTAGGTTTGGTCTTCTCATTGAGTCCTGGATTTCCTGGATGTTTTGGGTTAGGAGCTTTTTGCTTTTTGCATATTCTTTAACTGTTGTGTCAATGTTTTCTATGGTGTCTTCTGCCCCTGAGATTCTTTCTTCTATCTCTTGTATTCTGTTGGTGATGTTTGCATCTATGTCTCCTGATTTCTTTCCTAGATTTTATATGGCCAGGGTTGTCTCTCTTTCTGTTTTCTTTATTGTTTCTATTTCCATTTTTAGATTCTGGATGTTTTTGCTCATTTCCTTCACCTGTTTGATTGTGTTTTCCTGAAAATCTTAAGGGACTTTTGTGTTTCCTCTTGAAGGGCTTCAACTGTTTACCTGTGTTCTCTTGTATTTCTTTGAGGGTGCTATTTATATCTTTCTTAAAGTCCTGTATCATCATCATGAGAGGTGATTTTATATCTGAATCTTGTTTTTCTGGTGTAATGGTGTGTCCAGGACTTGCTATGGTGAGAGAATCAGGTTCTGATGATGTCAAGTGACCTTAGTTTGTGTTGTTTATTTTCTTATGCTTGCCTCCGCCCTCCCCCCTCCCCTCCCCCCCCCCCCCGCCATCTGGATATCTCTAGTGCTACCTGCCCTTGCTAAATCTGACTGGAACCTGTCCTTCCTGTGATCCTGGTTGTGTCAGAACTCCTCAGAGTCAAGCTGTGTCTGGGATCCTGTGATTCTGGGATCCTGTGATCCTGGGCTTGTTAGGTCACCTGGGAGTGGAGCTTCCTCTGGGTGTTGTAGGACTGGCTGCAGAGCTTGTGCCCAATGTCTGCTCTGGACACCAGCCCAGACAGACCATGTCTCCTAGTCTCTTAATGGCTCAAGAAAGGCGCTAAATATTAAAAGAGTTATGTTTTACTCCTGTAGCACATAAGAGAAGGGAAAAAAAGGAAAAAGAAAGGACACAAAGGGTTTCCTCAACTAACTAATAATATTATCTATTTAATTTTTGCCTCATCCAGACACTATAGTGGAAAATATTCGAAGGGTGTATCCACAGTAAGATGTGAATGTTCCCAGTTTTCCCTGAAAAGGCTTTATGAAGCTTTTTTTTATTGGTTATTACATTTATTTACATTTCAAATGTTATTCTCCTTTCTGGTTTCCCCTTCCCAAACCCCCTATCCTATCCCCTCCCCCCTACTTCTATGAGGGAACTCCCCCACCCATCCACCCACTCCAGCATCACTGTCCTAGCATTCCCCTACCCTGGGGCATCAAGCCTTCACAGGACCAAGGGCCTCTTCTCCCATTGATTCCTGACAAGGCTATCCTCTGCTACATATAGGGCTGGAGCCATGGGTCTCTCCATGTGTATTCTTTGGTTGGTGGTTTAGTCCCCGGGAGCGCTGGAGGGGCTGCTTGGTTAATATTGTTGTTCTTCCTATGGGGTTGTAAATCCCTTCAGCTCCTTCAGTCCTTCTACCAAGTCCTCCTTTGGGGTCCCAATGCTCAGTTCCATGGTTGGCTGCTAGCATCTGCACCTGTATTGGTCAGGCTCTGGCAGAGCCTCTCAGGGGACAGCCATACCAGGCCCCTGTCAGTAAGCCGTTGGCATCAGCAATAGTATCTGGGTTTGGTGTGTGCATGTGGGATGGATCCCTCGGTGGGGTAGTCTCTGGATGGCCTTTCCTTTAGTTTCTGCTTCACTCTTTCTCCCTGCATTTCCTTTAGATAGGAACAATTCTGGATTAATATTTTTGAGATGTGTGGGTGGCCCCATCCCTCAACTGAGGCCTGCCTAACCTCTGGATATAGTCTCTATAGGTTCTCTAGACCAATCAGTGAATACTTGTATAGTTGAAGGAGATCTCGGGTAATAGATGGTATTTATATATGGAACACAGTTTTGCTTTGTTTTTCTTAACAGGTCAGAGACTGTCGTCTGTCTGGCCTTCTGGATCTTGCACTTGAGAAAGATTACGTGCGTACCAAGGTGGCTGACTATATGAACCATCTCATTGACATTGGTGTAGCAGGGTTCAGACTTGATGCTTCTAAGCACATGTGGCCTGGAGATATAAAGGCAGTTTTGGACAAACTACATAATCTAAACACAAAATGGTTCTATGAAGGAAGCAGACCTTTCATTTATCAAGAGGTAATGTAATACATATATGTATATATAAAATGACATTGTTTTGTTAAACAATAGATAGAATATTGTATTAAACACAATTTAATAGGTTAATGTCTGAATGCTTTGTAAAATGTGCAATTTCTTTAACTCTCATTTATTTAGACATGATAGACTTAATTCTTTACCAGAATAAAGGTCTAAGGGAATGTAGAGAATTTATTTAGTCTGTGACATTATTGTACAACTTAGTGTATACTCAGGGACCATTATGCAAAAACTTAGTTGCTGCATAACTAAGTCAGTATTTCTAGGCTTAAATCTTGTCTTAAGTATTATTAATGCATAAATTTTGGATAAATTGGTTAATATTTCTGTGAGCATTTTTCATGTGAAGAAAGTTAATAATGTTTGTATTTGTTTTCTTTGGAGATTTTAATGAATTTGTAAGTGCTGGAATTGTTTCTCTGACAGTAAGTACTTTGTTAGTATGAGTATCTGAGTTTCCATTATATGTTAAGCGAAATATGTCAGCCATTTTTACTGGATATTTTTATTAAATTTCTTTCAGTACTGATGTATAAACTTAATAAAGAAGAAAACTACATTGAACATAAACAGTATAAGAAATTTATAGGATATTATTTTTATATGAAGTATTTTAATATTTTATTCAATGACAGTTCCCACTGTTTCTCTACTAGGTAATTGACCTGGGTGGTGAGGCAGTGTCAAGTAATGAGTATTTTGGAAATGGCCGTGTGACAGAATTCAAATATGGAGCAAAACTGGGCACAGTTATGCGCAAGTGGGATGGAGAAAAGATGGCCTACTTAAAGTAAATACATCACACTTTGTCATTTTTTTCTGTCACAGATCTGTTGTCAAATTATCCCAATACATATTCATCTTATAAAATTCTAATTTATTAAGTATTTATCAAGACTAGCTATTAAGCAGTTTGTTTGCCCTCTAAATAATAAAAAAATCTGGAATTAACAAATATCATTTTAAATGTCAGTAACAAGGAGACTTTCTAGTTACACAAAACAACTACAGATTTTTTTTTTGTCTTTGATATGAGTCTAATAGATTTTTGGTAGTTACAATCTGCTAAAATCAAGATATTATTTGAAAAATTCTACTACTCACAAAACTGCAATGTGGTTCTACTGTTACAGTTATACATATACTGCAATAAATTAACTTGAAATGTTTGCTTATGACACAGAGTGCAATAGCCAATTATTTTTATTTCTTTTTCATTGTATATACTTCAATATGAATATTTATCCTTCCTGAGTCCATCTATATTGCAATCTTAGATGAGCAATGTGGATGAAATGCAAATAAGCCATATATAAAATTACCTAGAGGAAAATTTTTCTGTGAAATAACCATTTGGTTAGAGAATCATTAGTTAAATTTAAATAGATTATAGAAAGAGGTACAGATTTAGGATACTCTAAATGTTCTTTTCAAGGAATAATGCATGCATATATTTTTAAAAACTAGGAACTGGGGAGAAGGTTGGGGTTTCATGCCTTCTGACAGAGCCCTTGTGTTTGTGGACAACCATGACAATCAGCGAGGACATGGTGCTGGAGGAGCATCCATCCTGTCCTTCTGGGATGCTAGGTAGGGAAAGCTATTCTTTACATTTATACAAGTCCTTTAGTGATAGTAAAACTTCTAGTTTTCTATTGTAATATTGTTTTGTAATTTTCAGACTCTATAAAATGGCTGTTGGATTTATGTTGGCTCATCCTTATGGTTTCACCCGGGTAATGTCAAGTTACTATTGGCCAAGATATTTCCAGGATGGAAAAGTAAGTTTAAATATGATTTTAAAGAGAGAAAAAGCAGTCCATTTTTTCCCATTTTATACATATGAACCACATTTTCTTTCCTTTTTTCATTTTTATTGGATATTTTCTTTATTTACATTTCAAATGTTATCCCCCCTCCTAGCTTCCTCCACTCCAGAAACTCCCCTATCCACCCCCCCTCCTGCTTCTATGAGGGTGTGCCCCAAACCAACTCCCACCTCCCACCTTCCTGCCCTCGAATTCCCCTACACTGGGGCATCAAGCCTTCACAGGACCAAGGACCTCTTCTCCCATTGATTCCCGACAAGGCCATCCTCTGCTACATATAGGGCTGGAGCCATGGGTCCCTCCATGTGTATTCTTTGGTTGGTGGTTTAGACCCTGGGAGCTCTGGGGGGGTCTGATTGATTGACCCTAGACCTATGGGGTTGCAAACCCCTTCAGTTCCTTCAGTCCTTTCTCTAACTCCTCCACTGGGGACACTCATACTCAGTGTGATGGTTGGCTCTGAGCATCTGCCTCTGTATTTTTCAGGCTCTGGCAGAGCCTCTCAGGAGACAGCTATAACAGGCTCCTGTCAGCATGCAGAGACTGCCATACCTGGGGGTATATCCCATATACAGTCACCAAATGCAGTCCTGTTTTAATTTCACATGAAATTGTTGCACAAGAGACATGCCATCAAAATTATTTAATACAATTTTAGCATTATAGGTATTTTATAGGATTATGAACTGCTTTATCAATAACTTGGAAAGTTACAGAACAAGAACACAAAATAAAGCATAGGAGTCTAGTAGTTCTTCCGTTATCCATTTGATGTGGGAATTGTATATAGTAACACCTGAAAGGAGGAAGTGAGCTCTTTTATTTAACCAAAACAAATATTTGCTAAATACTTTTGTATTTTTCTATGGAATGTAAAGAAACTTTTCAGTTTAACTGAGGATACCTTAAAAAATACATGAAATAAATTATGTTAAATTAAGCACATAAGTTTGAAGACTTATTCAAGAACAGTATATGTTACAAAATATTTTGCAGTATATTAATCTGAAAAATTTCAAAAGGTAGCTAAGAGTCTGGGGAGATGATTTAGAGAGTAAAGCTCTTATAGGTTCCTGGGACCTTGTAATGCTAAGCTGAATTGGTGTCTTGTAATGCCAGTGTCCAGGAGGAGGAGACAGCAGATTTCTCAAGTATCAAATTGGTCAGCTCTGGGGCTACAAAACCTTGCCTCTATAGAACACAGAGAGACAGACACATGATGCCCCAGTGTAGGGGAATTTGAGGACAGGGAGGCAGCAGTGAGTAGGTGGGTTGGGGCGCACCCTCATAGAAGCAGGAGGAGGGGGGATGATTTAGGGGGTTTCTAAGGTGGGGGAAATAGGAAAAGGGGATAACATTTGACGTGTAAATAAATAAAATATCCAATTTAAAAAAGGAACACAGAGAGAATGTTTGTTTTAGAAAGCTATTTAAATGTGTTGACAAGCAGGAAATGCATATTAAATTTTTGGAAAGTTTATTACAGAATATCAAGACATTTATTAGCACCTTTATTCAAAGGTGGCATAAAACCAATTGATATTATATTTAAGTGCTTCACAGACATTAATATACTTATATTACCAAAGTGTATTTCTATTTTATAAATAATGACACTCTGGCATAAAGAACTTATGTGTATTGAATTAGATTTTAAAAGCCATTGGTACTTGATTAATTTTTTAAAAAGCTTTTATTGATTCATTGTGATTTTCACATCATGTACTCCAGTCCCACTCATCTCCCTATTGCCTCATAGCTGCCTACTCCCTTGCAACCTTCCTCCAAAATAAAAAAATAAAAATAGAACAAGATAAACAAAAACACCTCGTTGTGTCCCACAGTATACCCTTTTGTCCACATATTTGCTTGCAAATGTTGATAGCAATGAGTCATTGGTCTGGTTTGAGGCCTCTGGTTTCTGGTACACTGTCAATATTGGATGCTCTCCAGTTTGCTGGGGAGAAAAGGGAAGACCATCTCTCCCTTGCATTTGCCACTGTGCAGCAGTTGAGGGGGTGGGGCTGGCTCTCCAGGGATCACACACTGGAACCAGCTTACCTGAACTGCCATCAGGACCAGTTCTGTTATGTTATACAGGTTTGGTGCAGGGTATGTTCTCCAGAGTAGGGCAGCCAGCGAGGGCTAGGGCCTTCTCTTTGTAGCCTGTGGACATCTACATGGTCCTAGGTGACAGTTCATAGCAGGGATATCCTAATGGACTTTAGTGATCCTATGAGCCGTGGACATCAACACGGACCCCTGCTGCTGCATGGCTACGAACAGAGACATTGTCCACAGCAGCAGTATGAGCTAATATTTCACCTTGGCCTCAGGTGGCAGGATCTCCAGTTCTGTCTCTTCATAGTGTTCAAACCAGTCCATTTTTCTTTTCTCTTACATCTCTCTACCACATACTTGCACATCATAGTGGCTCCCACTGTGGGTGGGCCATGAAGCATGCAAACCTCTGCCCGCTTTTTGCCTGTCAGCACCAATGAGCCTGATCTTTAATCTTGGTCTTTCTGATGCTAAGGCTGTTGCCATGTTAATAATATTAAAGGAGAGAGCTATTAAGAAACTGGTGCACAGAAGACACTGAGTAAATAAAAATATATAATTCTGTGAAATGTGACCCAAGATAACTATGGTATATACACTGAAATAGTAAATACTCAGCAGTGCTCTGTATAAATGCTGAAGGATTTAGATACTAAGTAGGTACTGTAGAGACTCAAGTAACAAAACACTTTGAGTTTAGTGCAATGGAAATGCAACATGCACCTTAAAAACCTGAGGCTTTTCCCTTTAATTAAGGATGTCAATGACTGGGTCGGACCACCAAATAACAATGGAGCAACCAAAGAAGTGAGCATTAACTCAGATAGCACTTGTGGCAATGACTGGGTCTGTGAACATCGCTGGCGTCAAATAAGGTGGGAATGTCCCCTACAGATCTTGCATGATAAAGTTGTTTAACATTTTATTTTAAATTGATGTTTAACGGTACCAGCATTTCACATGATACTGTACTTTTAGGAACATGGTTGCCTTCCGGAATGTAGTCAATGGTCAGCCTTTTACAAACTGGTGGGATAATGACAGCAACCAAGTAGCTTTTGGCAGAGGAAACAGGGGATTCATTGTCTTCAACAATGATGACTGGTAAGTGGATATTACTTAAAGTAGGATTATATACTATTATACTACTAGAACCTTCTATTTATTTTCTGTACACTTATAGCTTAACATCATTTTATTAATGGATTTAAGATATATAGCACATAGTGACCTAAAAACTGTAGAAAAATGCTTGCTCTTAAAGTGTTCAATTTTGTAGAGTTTGTTTTAGGTAGAGTTTTGATATTGCTGTTGTTCTTGATGCAGTTTTATACTGTCATGTGTATATATTCTCATTGATATACTCATATGACACCTGTACAAAATACATAAACATTCAATAAAAATCTTGAAAATCAATGAAAGGATGGGCAGTATTAGTTTCAAATTATCACACCCCAACTCTATATCTCAACTATTTATTTTTCTATTTCTTTGGTATACAATCTTACAATGTCTACCTCTGTGTAATAGTTCTCTTTTTTTGTGATTATTTTTTCAACACATTTTTATACATGGCCATGGCTGATGGCTTTTCTCAGGAAACAGATGTGGATTGGTTCTACGGTCTCCAATGACTGGCTTTCCATTTGAGATCCATGAATCTTTATCTTCTCCTCTAAGAATTTTGTTCTATATGAAACTGTACTTAGAGTATCTCTTTGCATGAATCTGAGTTATCTTTTGCTCATTTAGTGGATTGTATTAGTTTCTTTTTTTGATGCTATAATTAAACAGCATGACCTAGGGAACTTATAGATAGAAGAAAGAATTTATTTGTGCTTACAGGTACAGAGGTTTGACTCCACGAAAGAAAGGTATGATGGTGGAGATCAGAAGGCTCACATTTTGAAACACAAGTACAATACAGAAAGAGCTGACTAGACAAGCATACAAGTGTTTTTATTCTCAAAGCTGCCTTCAGTGTTAAAATTCCTCCAAATAGTCCACATCATCCACTTCTCCAAACTGTGCCATGACCTAGAAACCAAGTTTTAAACTTACCATGTACTCTGTGTGTGTATATATCATACATATATATACAAATATATGTATGTGTATTGCATATAATATATAACGATATATAAAAATCATTTATTAGGTCATTGGCCATTAAATCATAATTTCTATTTATACAGTACAAATTTTAGACAAGTATTCATTTTGGAAATAATTTGTTTTCTTACATTTGTCTATGTTGAATTTGATTTCAAAATTAACTTCTTACTTTTTCAGGGCTTTGTCAAAAACTTTGCAGACTGGTCTTCCTGCTGGCACATACTGTGATGTCATTTCTGGAGACAAAGTCGATGGCAACTGCACTGGAATAAAAATCTATGTTGGCAGTGATGGCAATGCAAACTTTTATATTAGTAACTCTGCAGAAGACCCATTTATTGCAATCCATGCAGAGTCAAAAATATAAAATTTAAAATAAACATATTGAGAGCATCAATCATTTGTATTTCCTGTCTTTTATGCAGTTTAATTTTTATATTTCAATCACATTTAATAAAATCTATAGGCAATAAACCTGAAAAGGTAAATAAAAAAATGAAGCTCATTAAAATCATACATAATTATAAGAAAATTACACCCAGGATTTTGATACATTTTAAAAGGTTATCTTTAAATTATTTTTCAAAAGAACTTCTCATATTTATGAAGATATCCTGACAAATATATTTTTTTTATCAATTACACTATTTGTCATGGTATCCTAATTTCTCATTGCTTTGATCATATTTACTCCCTTCTAGTATTTCCTCATATTTTCAATAGATCCCTTCTTCTTTCCAAAAAAAAACCCCATCCCACATTTTCATGTAATTTTTGCTTTGCTTTTTGTGATGAAGGTTTCTAGTTTTTCACTTACCAGTTCTGTAAATCCTTAACCAAATATTGACTATAGTTGATCTTCATTTCACATTGACTTTTTGTCTTCTTGAAAATGAAGCTACAAAATATCTATCTATTCACAATCTATCTATATCTGTCTATATATACATCCATCCATCTACCTACCCTTCTATCTATCTATTATCTATCTATCTATCTATCTATTATCTATCTATCTATCTATCTATCTATCTATCTATCTATCTATCTTTGGGACCAATTACTCTTAAGTAGGGTTGCCTACATGACCATGGCTTGGAAGTTACTACTTGAACAAAGGCAACTTACCAATGGATAAAACACTAAGGAATATGATTTTCCCCACCCTAACCCTAACGCCCATAAATTACTTATAGCTCCTTAGGAAGGGATTGGGCCTTTGGACATCTTCCCCAATCTCTGGTAGAATTTTGTTTGTTTGTTTTTTGTTGTTGTTGTTTTTTGAGACAGGATTTTTCTGTGTAGCTCTAGCTGTCCTGGAACTCACTCTGTAGACCAGGCTGACCTCGAACTCAGAAATCCGTCTACCTCTGCCTCCCAAGTGCTGGGATTAAAGGCATGCACCACCACCGCCCGGCTCTGGTAGAATATTTTTTTTTAACTTTTATTGCTTTATGATGAGAAAAGTTACATGATTTCAATTTATCTGAATTTGTTAACATTTAAAAACATATTTTAAGTAAATAGAATTAAAACATTCTTGTTTCCCTTTTGTACCCCAACTCCTCCCAGAGACTCCCTCTTCAATACCTACAATATCTTTTTTGTCATATTCCTTAAAATTTATAAAATATTAAAACAATACAAATAAGTATTATAAAAGTTGTTTGATATAAAACAACAATCAATTTAACAGTCTTATGTTTCTCTCAAAATAAATTTTAAATAACTCCAAACGTATTAACTGTATATTTCAAATAATACATCACTACTAGTATTTTCTTAAATGAACATAAATATATAAAGTCTTTTTGTTGGTTTGTTTGTTTTGTATTTGGTAGAGTTTAAAATCTTGGCTCTTACTGTGGTACAAGCCCCAAATAAGAACAATTTTTAGACATTGGATTTCATTGTAATAAGGCTGTACTTCAATGACCCTCACATCAACAAAGGATTTTACTAACATCGTAGCTAAAGTGAGAGTTGACAGTTTTGCTGTGCCAAGGAATGAATTGTAGGCACGATTTTTGGATACAGACTTCCTGCTATGGTCAAAACTATTTGACTTGACTTTATTCTCAGCCCACAGAGAACAGGTTACATTCATTTAAGAAATGGTGTATGTATTAAGATGGTCTATCCATAAAGTCATTCACCAACTGTTTCAATGAACAACGGTTCTGCTTGGAGGGTAGCACAGACATTAGGTACGGGTAAGAATCTGGTTCATTAGCTGTGATAATTTGGAAAAGCCTTCATCTCAGAGAAAGTGTAACTTATAAAGTCCTCTTCTTCAAACTTGATACAAGAGCTACAAATGTCAAGCAAAACATTCTGTGTCACTCTTTGTTGTTCTCTTTCCTACAAGCCACCTCCCAAGTTAATTGTCTATGTCTCCTTTGAGTATATAAATACTTTTGAAATATATAAGCTGTTCTGAAAACCATAGCACAGTGTAAAAACATGAAACAAACAATACTACTAATAGAGAGGCTGAGATAGGAGAAGCCAGATTTCAAGACCCTTATGTTATACACAGCAAGACACTGTCACAAACAAGCTGAAAGTGTGTATAGATTGTACAATGTTGGACCTATTTCTCCAATTACCAAATTAGAGAGACCATTGGATGACAATCAACAAATTTCTAATTCCTCATATTTTTGGATTTCAGTCACTTAGGATATGTTAGCAATATTAATTTTCATATTAAGATATTAAGAAAAGGTAATTGTCACTTCCTGTTGTTTTTGTTGTAAGAGGTGGAATTAGATTTGTGTAGATTTGCTGAAAGATTACTTTCTTGCTTCTTCTAGGGTGTAGTTGTGCTCCTTATGTTGATGTTTTCCATCTATTATCCTTTGGAGGGCTGGATTTGTGGAAAGATATTGTGTAAATTTGGTTTTGTCATGGAATATCTTGTTTTCTCCATCAATGGTAATTGAGAGTTTTGTTGGGTATAGTAGCCTGGGCTGGCATTTGTGTTCTTGTAGGGTCTGTATGACATCTGCCCAGGATCTTCTAGCTTTCATAGTCTCTGGTGAGTACAGTGTAATTCTGATAGGTCTACCTTTATATATTACTTGACCTTTTTCCCTTACTGCTTTTAAAATTCTTTCTTTGTTTAATGCATTTGGTGTTTTGATTATTATGTGACAGGAGGAATTTCTTTTCTGGTCCAGTCTATTTGGAGTTCTGTGGGCTTCTTGTATGTTCATGGGCATCTCTTTCTTTAGGTTAAGGAAGTTTTCTTCTATAATTTTGTTGAAGATATTTACTGGCCATTACATTGAGAGTCTTCACTCTCTTCTATACCTATCATTCTTAGGTTTGGTCTTCTCATTGGGTCCTGGATTTCCTGGATGTTTTGGGTTAGGAGCTTTTTGCTTTTTGCATTTTCTTTGACTGTTGTGTCAATGTTTTCTGTGGTGTCTTCTGCCCCTGAGATTCTCTTTTATCTCTTATATTCTGTTGGTGATGCTTGCATCTATGTCTCCTGATTTCTTTCCTAGGTTTTATATCTCCAGGGTTGTCTCTCTTTCTGTTTTATTTATCATTTCTATTTCCATTTTTAGATTCTGGATGGTTTTGCTCATTTCCTTCACCTGTTTGATTGTGTTTTCCTGAAGATCTTTAACGGACTTTTGTGTTTCCTCTTGAAGGGCTTCTAGCTGTTTACCTGTGTTCTCTTGTATTTCTTTGAGGGTGCTATTTATGTCTTTCTTAAAGTCCTGTATCATCATCATGAGAAGTGATTTTATCTCTCAATCTTGCTTTTCTGGTGTAATGGTGTGTCCAGGACTTGCTATGGTGGGAGAATTAGGTTGTGATGATGGCAAGTGACCTTAGTTTGTGTTGTTTATTTTCTTACACTTGCCCCCCACCATCTGGTTATCTCTAGTGTTACCTGCCCTTGCTAAATCTGACTGGAGCCTGTCCTTCCTGTGATCCTGGTTGTGTCAGAACTCCTCAAAGTCAAGCTGTCTCTGTGATCCTGTGATTCTGGGATCCTGTGACCTTGGGCTTGTTAGAGCACCTGGGAATGCAACAGCTTCCTCTGGGTGTTGTGGGACTGGCTGCAGACCTTGTGCCCAAGGTCTACTCAGGACACCAGCCCAGAGAGACCAGAAGGAACCTGAGTCACTCTGCTGATGGAGTTCCTGTATGCCTGGTCTGGCTGGTCCCAGTTACTCCTGGTGTTGGGACAGATGTTAGTTCCTCCTCACCTCTGATCCTGAGAGTGTCAGAGCACCTGGGAGTGGAGCTTCCTCTGGGTGTTGTGGGACTGGCTGCAGAGCTTGCGCCCAAGGTCTGCTCAGGACAACAGCCCAGAGAGACCAGTCTGGTAGAATCTTAATGTGCCAAATTTCAAGAAGAACTTGAGTAGTTGACCACTGCTATGTAAGTTCATGGATTCATCATCCATTTCATGTACCAAAGATAACATCTAACAGCATGTTTCTCCATCCTCTGTTTTTGCAATCTTTCCACTTCCTCTTCCACAATACTACCTAATATCTGAATAAGAATTATAGATGTCCCCTTTTGGGTTGAGGACTCAATACTCCTTTCATTTTTAATACATTTACAAGTTATGAGTCTCTGCTTTCTTGTCACCTACAGAAAATAAAAGCTCACTGACCAAAGGAGACAGCAATGCAAATCAGTTGGTATAAGCATAACCATGTAGAAAATAAATGGATACGATGATATCTATTTAGTAAAAGAACCATAGTAATTTTCTCCCTAAATCCATTGGCTATTGTAAAACTCACTATGTAGATCAGATTGGTTTCAAACTCATAGAGACCCATCTGTCTCTACCTCCTTAGTGTTGGGATTACTGGGATTAAGTGCCTGGGTCACCATATCTGGCTATATTTTCAATATGGTAAATCTCCCTCACAATTCTTCATCTTCTCCATGTCTCAACCACATTATTTTTAAAATCTTTCCATTCATGTTCTTGTGATATGGGGGGCATCTTTTGGGTATATGCACAGGAGTGGCATCTTCACAGGCTAGATATTCAGATCAAACTCTTCCTAATTTTCTGAGAAACTGCCAGAATGATTTTCAGGGTAGTTGTACAAGTTTTCAATACCACTAGCAATGGAGGAGTGTTCCCCTTCCTCTACCTCCTCACTGGCATGTTCTGTCATTTGAGTTTTTTTCTTAGCCACTCTTAGTGGTGTAAGATGGAATATCTGGGCTGTTTTAATTTGGATTTCTTTAATAGTTAGGATGTTGAACATTTCTTTAAGTGCATATCAGCCATTCACAATTTCTCTATTGAGACACTTGCTCCATTAGCATGAATAGAGCTCCATAGTAGCTTTATTGGTAATATCCAGAAACTGGAAATAACCCAGATGCTCCTCAACTAAAGAATGGATACAGAAAGTGTGGTTCAGTCACACAATGGAATACTACTCAGATATTAACTACAAAGACATCATAAATTTCTCAGCCAAATATATGGAAGTAGAAACTATCATCCTGTGTGACAGGTAACACAGACCCAAAAGAACATATGAATTCACTTATAAGTGCAGATTAGCCAAAACATATAGGGTACCTGTGCTATACTCCCCAGACCCCCAAAAATTAATAAAAAGAAAGGCCAAAGCAAGGAGGTTTGAATTTTACTTAGATGAGGGAATAAAACGTTCATAGGAGGCAGATGGAGGAAGGAAACTTGGTGGGAGATGAGATGGGGAGAGGAATGGAGAAGGGGTTCAGGATTAAGATCAAGAGTCAGGAGAGACAGGAGAGGGGTCCAGAGGACCAGAGGGCCAGGAGAATGAATGAAATTAGTAGCTGATAGGTTGCGAGAATGGGGAGCATCAGGGGCATCTCTAGAATGTGCCAGAATGTGAGATGGGGAGACTCTCAGAAGTCTCTGGGAGTGACTTTAGCTTAGACTCCTGTCAGTGGGGATATTGAACCTCCTTTAGCCAGGTAGGAACCCTGATGATTGGATAAGGACATCAACCCAATTGTAAAATCTTTGACCCAAAATTTGTCTTGTCTACAAAAAATTTAGGAACAAAGATGGAACAGAGACCAAGGGAATGACTAACCAATAACTGGACCAACTTGAGACCCATCTCAAGAGCAAGGGCCAATCTCCGACATTATTAATAATTCTCTGTTATGCTTGTAGACAAGAGCTCAGAATAACTTTCCTCTGAGAGGCTCTACATAGTAGCTGACTGAAACAGATGCAGAAGCCCACAGGCAAACATTGGATGGAGCTTGGGAGTCTTATGGAAGAGTTGGGGCCATGGATGGGAAAGATTAGAAATCTACAGGAAGACCAACAGAGTCAACTAATCTAGACCCTGTGCCACTTTCAGATACTGAACCTCCAACCAAAAAGGATACATGACTAGGACCTAGACTCCTTGCATACATGTAGCAGATGTGCAGCTCAGTCTTCATCTCGGTTCCTCAACAACTGGAGTGGAGCTGTCCCTAAAGCTGTTGTCTATCTGTGACTCCTATTCCCCTTACTGGGCTGTCTTGTCTGGCCTCAGTGGGAAAGGATGTACCTAGCCCTGCAGAGACTTGATTTGCCAGGGTAGGGAAACCCTAGGGGACCTTCACCCACTTAGAGGAGAAGTGGAAGGGGATGTATGAGGGAGGCATTTCATGAGGGGAGAGGGGCAACAATCCGGATGTAAAGTGAATAAATAAATATATTGATGAAAAAAGTTTCCCATTCATATCATTCTCTCCCTTATTCTACATTCATATCATATCACTTCTTGTTTCTTCCACTCTTTTATGTCCTCTTATCTGGTGCTATGTGATAGCCTCAGGCTCCCACAGGGACTCCTTGCTAAAGAAACAAATTTAAACTTTGTAAACAAGGATACTTCTATGAGAGATCAGATACAACATTTGTCTTTCTGAACATAGGTTTGCTCGCTATAATATTTTCTAGTTCATATCATCTTACTGTAAATTTCCAAAATTCAGTGGTGTGTATTTACCACAGTTTCATCTATTCCCTAGCTATTATGAATGGAACAATATTGAACATAGGTGTCTGATTATCTCTGCAGAAGAACATAGAGTCCATTGACAATGTTGTGAGTAGAATAACTGGGTCACATTGAAACTTTGTTTTTGAAAACTCTCCTCACTAATATCTATAATAGCAATGCCCACTTAAATTCTTCCTAGAAGTGAATAGTTTCCTCCTATTCCCAACTTTTGTAAATTGTTGTAATTTGATTTCTTCATGATAGGCTTTGTGAATGGGACAAACAGAAATGTCCAAGTTAGTTTTAATATGCATTGTCTTGATAACTAAGGATCTTGAACACTTTTTAAAAATAATTTATTTAGTTCGTTTGTGTCCTGACTTCACTTTCTCCTCCCTCTTCTCCCAGTCCTCCCCCACCAACCTAATCCCACTTGGACTCCGCCTCCCTTTCTCTTCAGAAAAAGAAGGGGCCAACTATGGATATCAACCAGCGTTGGCATATCAAATTTCAGTAAGACTAGATGCATCTTCTCCTACTGTGTCCAGAGGAGACAGCCCAGTTGTGAGAAAGGGTCCTAAAGGCAGACAATTTAGAGACTCATGGTAATGCTTTCAGGGGATTTGATGGGCAGGGCTTGGATAGGGAGGGCCTTTCCTGGTGTTACTGGGTCTGGTAGGCCTCAAGGAAAAGAGACAAAGTTGTGGGACCAGGAATGGAACAAAGCATATGGGGTGAAATCTACTTCTCTAGAGTGTGATTTTAGGGAAGATGGTGGGCAGAGGCTTGAAGGCAAGAGATGTTTATCAGTGATGTCCCTGTTTCTGTCAGGCCTCTGTGAAGTTACCCAGAATTGTGGGGCAGGAAATGGAGCACAGGGTATGGGGTACTTTCAAGGGAGTTGGCAGCAGGTCCTTCGGTCATGTTCCTGGGTTTGACAGGCCTCCATAAAAGCAGGCAGAGTTGTGGTGAGGGAAATGGAGAACAGGGTATGGGGTGCATTGCCTGCTCTTGGGGGTGCTCTCAGGAGAACTTACTGGCAAGTGCTTGGGCAATTTCTTCTATCTGTCTGTCTGTCTGTCTGTCTGTCTCTCTCTCTCTCTCTCTCTCTCTCTCTCTCTTTCTCCTCTCTCTCTTTCTTTTTACATGAATAAAAAGTTATTCAACATAAAAATACTGGAAAGAAAAATAAAAAATAAATTATCATGCCAAAATCAATGCTTATAAAATTTTAATCTGCTTATTTCTTCTTCATAAATGACTATCTGCTTTTGTTTTTCTCTGGAATTAGCAATTCCCACAAATTTCTTGGCTTTTTGGTGTTTGCTTCAATTTTCTGCCAACCATAATTGTCATCTGTTCTGAGAATTAAAGGTATTGTGATATTTTTGTCTCAATAATGTTTTTAACAAAATAAAAGATAATAAGATAAAGCAAAACCATCCCATCAAAGTTGGATGAGACAAGGCAACAGAAGTAAAAGAACCAAGAGAAGGAACAAGAATCAGAGGCACACTCATTCAAACTTTCAGGAGTGCCATAAAAATACAAAGCTGGCTTACAGATGCACACGCTTTCCAGCTTTTCTCAGTTGTTTCTGCACTCTTATCAGAGAGTGTGCCCTGACAAACAAGTATGAAAGACTCCAATCTTGAACTCTAAAACTTTTTCATCTTCATTTTGTTACTCATTATTCAAACTGAATTATGTTTAACGATATTTCATAATTATAGTTACGTTTACTATCATATTTTCTTCTCTTTATCTAAAAGAAACTTTTAGGTTGGGAATCTGTGTGTCTTGTTCATGACAATATCCCTACTATCCTCAGTGCCTGGCAACAGGAGGACACTCACTCAACACTAGCTGAGGAAATGGGGAAGGTTGTTCTCTCACCTATACTATCCTTTTTTTTTTTTTTT
This sequence comes from Montemys delectorum, assembly GCA_019843815.1. Taxonomy (NCBI): domain Eukaryota; kingdom Metazoa; phylum Chordata; class Mammalia; order Rodentia; family Muridae; genus Montemys; species Montemys delectorum. The sequence goes on along the minus strand of JADRCD010196008.1, from coordinate 12,569 downwards.
TAAAAAAACATTTTTATTAGATATTTTCTTTATTTACATTTCAAATGATATCTCCTTTCTTTGTTCCCCCTCCAAAAACAAAAACAAAAACTCATTCCCTCCCCCATTCCCCTGCTCACCAATACACCCAATCCTGCTTCCTGGCCCTGGCATTTCCTTACACTGGGGCAAAGAAACTTCACAAGACCAAGGGCCCCTCCTCCCATTGATGACTGAGTAGGATATCCTCTGCCACATATGCAGCTGGAGCCATGAGTCCCACTGTGGGTACTCCTTGGTTGGTGGTTTAGTCTCTGGGAGGTGTGAGGGTACTGGTTAGTTCATATTCTTGTTCATCCTAAGGGGCTGCGAATCCTTCAGCTCCTTGGGTCCTTTCTCTAGCTCCTTCATTGGGGACTCTGTGCTCAGTCCAATGGATGGCTGTGAGGCTCTACTTCTGAATTAGTTGGACACTGACAGAGCCTCTCAGGAGACAGCTATATCAGGCTCCTGTCAGCTAGCACTTGCTGTCATTCACAATAGTGTCTGGGTTTGGTGATTGAATAAGGGAAGGATTCCCAGGTGGAGCAGTCTCTGGATTGTCCTTCCTTCAGTCTCTGACCCATAGTTTGTCTCTGCAACTCCTTCCATGAGTATTTTGTTCCCCCTACTAGAAGGCTCAAAGTATCCACACTTTGGTCTTTCTTCTTCTTGAGTTTCTGGTAGTTTGTTTGTATCTTGGGTATTCTGGGCTTCTGGGCTAATATCCATTTATCAGTAAGTGCATACCATGTGTGTCTTTTTGTGATTGGGTTACCTCACTCAGGATGATATCCTCCAGATCCATCCATTTGTCTAAGAATTTTATAAATTCATTGTTTTCAATAGCTGAGCAGTACTCCATTGTGTAAATGTACCATCCACATTTTCTGTATCCATTCCTATGTTGAGGGACATCTGGGTTGTTTCCAGTTTCTGGCTATTTATAAATAATGCTGCTATAAACATAACAGAGCACATATCCTTATTGTATGTTGGACCATCTTTCTGAGTATATGCCCAGGAGTAGTTCAGCTGGGTTCTCTGGTAGTACTATGTCCAATTTCCTGAGGAACTGCCAAACTGATTTCCAGAGTGGTTTACCAGCTTGCAATCCCACCAGCAATGGAGGAATGTTCCTCTTTCTCCACAACCTCCCCAGCATCTTCTGTCACCTGAGTTTTTGATCCTAGTCATTCTGACTGGTGTGAGGTAGAATCTCAGAATTGTTTTGATTTCCATTTCCCTGATGACTAAATATGTTGAACATTTCTTTAGGTGCTTCTCAGCCATTCAGTGCTCCTCTGTTGAGAATTCTTTGTTTAGATCTCTACCCTATTTTTAATAGGATTATTTGGCTCTCTGGAGTCTGACTTCTTGAGTTCTTTGTATATATTGGATATTAACCCTCTATCAGATGTAGGATGGGTAAAGATCTTTTCCCAATCTGTAGGTTGCTGTTTTATCCTATTGACAGTGTCCTTTGCCTTACTGAAGCTTTGTAATTTTATGAGGTCTCATTTGTCAATTCTTGATCTTAGAGCATAAGCTATTGGTGTTCTGTTGAGGAAATTTTCCCCTGTGCCCATGTGCTCGAGGCTCTTTCTCACTTTCTTTTCTATTAGTCTCAGTGTATCGGGTTTCATGTGGAGGTCCTTGATCCACTTGGACTTGAGGTTTGTACAAGGAGATAAAAATGGATCAATTTGCATTCTTCTACATGCTAAACACCAATTGAGCTAGCACCATTTGTTAGAAATGCTGTCTTTTTTCCACTGGATGGTTTTAGCTCCTTTGTCAAAGATCAAGTAACCATAGGTTTGTGGGTTCATTTCAGGGTCTTCAGTTCTATTCCACTGATCTACCTGCATGTAACTGTAGCAATACCATGCAGTTTTTGTCACAATTGCTCTGTAGTAAAGCTTGAGGTCAGGATGGTGATTTCACCAGAACTTCTTTTATTGTTGAGAGTAGTTTTCAATATCGTAGGATTTTTGTTATTCCAGATGTGTTTGCAAATTGCTCTTTCTAAGTCTGTGAAGAATTGAGTTGGTTTTTGATGAGGATTGCATTGAATCTGTAGATTGCTTTTGGCAAGATGGCCTTTTTTACTATATTAATCCTTCCAATCCATGAGCATGGGAAATCTTTCCATCTTCTGAGATCTTCTTCGATTTCTCTCTTCAGAGACTTCATGTTCTTGTCAAACAGTTCTTTCACTTGCTTAGTTAGACTTATACCAAGGTATTTTATATTATTTGTAACTATTTTGAAGGGTATTGTTTCCCTAATTTCTTTCTCAGCCTGTTTATCTTTTGTGTAGAGAAAGGCCACTGATTTGCTTGAGTTAATTATATATCCAGCTACTTTGCTGAAGTTGTTTATCAGGTTTAGGAGCTCTCTAGTGAAATTTTTGAGGTCATTTAAATATACTATTATAGCATCAGGAAATAATGATAATTTGACTTCTTCCTTTCCAATTTGTATCCCTTTGATCTCCTTTTTTTTCCTATTTTTTTCTGGCTAGGACTTCAAGTACAATATTGAATAGGTAGGGAGAGAGTGGGCAGCTTTGTCTAGTCCCTGATTTTAGTGGGATTGCTTCAAGTTTCTCTCTATTTAATTTTATGCTGTATACTGGTTTGCCATGCATTGCTTTTACTATGTTTGTGTATGGGCCTTGAATTCTTGATCTTTCCAAGACTTTTATCATGAAGGGGTGTTGGATTTGTCAAAATCTTTGTCAGCACCTAGTGAAATGTTCATATGAGGTTTTTTTTAGTGTGTTTATATAGTGGATTATGTTGATGGATTTCTGTATATTGAACCATCCCTGCATCTCTGGGATGAAGCTTACTTGATCATGATGAATGATCGTTTTGATGTGTTATTGAATTTGATTTGCAAGAATTTTATTGACTATTTTTGCATCGATATTCATAAGGGAAATTGGTCTGAAATTTTCTTTCTTTGTTAGGTCTTTGTGTGGTTTAGGTATCAGAGGAATTGTGGCTTCATAGAACCAATTCAATAGAGTACCTTGTGTTTCTATTTTGTGGAATAGTTTGAGGAGTATTGATATTAAGTCTTCTTTGAAGGTCTGGTAAAACTGCACTAAACCCATCTGGTCCTGGGCTTTTTTTGGTTGGGAGACTATTAATGACTGTTTCTATTTTAAGTTGTAAATCTTAGCTAGGGTAATAAGACTTGAAAAAATGTAAAAGGATTATAAATAGGAGATAATTTAAAATATCTTTATTTATAAAAAGCAGGAATCCAATACATGAGAGATCCTAAACCCACCAGTAGAAAACATGTTCAGCAAAGTAGCATAATAGATAATTGGAGGGTTAAAACCAGTAGTTCCTAACTACCAATGAAACACTTACTGAGAAAGAAAATGGAAACAGTCTCATTCACAATAACCTCACAGATAATGTTAAATAAACTTAAATATGTAAGTGTAATAGCATTACAATTCAAACTTTCAACCTTTGAAAATGAAATTCATGAACACATGTGAAGTTATTAATAATTCTGTTGCATATTAATTTAAAAATTAATACTGTGCAAATAGTTGCCCTATCAAAAGCAATATATATTAAGTATAATCCCCATCAAAATTCTAGCATCATTTTCCGCAGAATCTTCTCTAACCAGGAACACAAGTGACCTATCCTAAACAAGGACATAGGGGCCCCTCCCAACCAGAGACAGCACTTCCTCCTCCTAGGAGACCTGCTCTAACACAGATCACAGAGCTCTGTAGATTGATGTCTATAAGTAGGTGATGGAAGGTTAAAGATAAGGCTAATACTTGTGATTGGGTAGTGGGAGAACACAGGCTGAGAATTTTAGAGACAAGGGCAGAGAGACAGAGAGACAGAGGAGGGGGACAGAGATGAGAAGACAAGATGGAACCTATAGGAGAGGTTCCAGAACCACACAGTCTTATGAGCCATAAGTACTGGAGATTTCTTTGATAGATGATTAAATAATAATCAGGGTGTGTTTTCCCCATCTAGGTATATAGCTTGTGTTCATACGAATTGAATTTTGAGTTCATTGTGCAGGCATTTTGTGGGTTGAGAACTTACTAATGTAAATCTGACTGATAAATTAAGAGTTCTAGAGTTTTGATTTTACTGGGTTACAGGGATTTGTGACAGCTAACTACAGGGAGCAGAAGGCTGGGAATGTGAGCAGACTGCAGTGCAAGAGACTGGAGGGTTGGGGACCATGAAGACCCTAGCAGCAGGGAAACTGTGATACTAGAACATAGCCAAAGCTAGCATGGATGTATTGTCTTTTTTTAATATTTCCTGACTCAGAGGTCTACCTGACTTAAAAGACACAGGCTCCAGACAGAGACAGCCAGGCTGGTTAACACCAGACATAAACAGGTGGCAACAGGCAGGCATGAGAACATAAGCAACAAAAGCTAACGCATTTTGGCACAATCAACCCAGCAATCCCTGGATGCCCTAACACACCTAAAAGAGCATGATGCTGACCTAAAATCCTATCTCATGAAGATCATAGAGGCCTTTAAGGAAGATATAAATAACGTACTTAAAGAAATACAGGAAAACACAGGCTAACAAATAGAAGCCTTTAAAGAGGAAACCAATAAATCCCTTAAAGAAATATAAGACAATCAAACAGGTGACAGAATTGAATAAAGCAATCCAAGACCTAAAAATAGGATTAAAAGCAGTAAAGAAATCACAAATGAAGGCAACCATGGAGATGGAAAAACCCAAGGAAAGACATCAGGAATTAAAGATCCTAGCAATAGCATCAGAATACAAGAGATAGAAGAGAGACTCTCACTCGTAGAGGACACCACAGAAGATATTGATACAACAGTCAAAAAAATTCAAAGTGCAAATATCTCTTAACCCAAAACATCTAGGAAATTCAGGACACCATGAAAAGACCAAAGCTAAAAATACTAAGAATAGAAGAGAGCAAAGATTCCCAACTGAAAGGGCCAGAAAATATCTTCAACAAAATCATGGAAGAAAACTTCCCTAACCTACAGAAAGAGATGGCCATAAATATACAAGAAACCTGCAGAACACCAAATAGATTTGACCAGAAAAAAAATTAGCCCATCACCTATTAATCAAAACACTAAATGAAAGAAGGAAAGACTGTTAAAAAGCAGTAAGGAAAAAAGGACAAGTAACATATAAAGGTAGATCTATAACAATTTCACCAGACTTCTCAACAAAGATTCTAAAAGCCAGAGGATACTGGACAGATGACATTCAGACCTTAAGAGAACACAAATGCCAAGGCTACTATACTCAGCAAACTTCTCAATCATCATAGATAGAGAAACCAAGATATTCTATGACAAAATCAAATTTAAACAATATCTATCTACCAATCCAGCACTATAGAGGATTCAGGAAGGAAAACTCCAACACAAGAAGATATCTCACCCAAGAAAACACAAGAAATTAATCAGCTCACAGCAAACCCAAAAGAAGGAAATGACACTATATAATACCACCTCTAACAACAAAAATGGTAGGAAAAACAATCACTTGTATTTAATATCTTTCAACATCAATTGACTCAATTTGCCAATAAAAGACTGCATACACAGCAAGACCCAGCATTCTACTGCTTACAAGAAACACACCTCAGTTACAGAAACAGATACTACCTCACAGTAAAAGGACTGGAAACCTGTTTTCTAGGGCAAATAGTCCCAAGAAACAAGCTAGATTAGCCAGCCATTCTAATATCCAATAACATATTGGATATTATCTGGCATCCTTAGGAAGGGATGGGCTTGGTTCTGTGGAGGCTTGATGCCCCATAGAAGAAGGATGCTAGAGAGGTGAGGTGGGAATGGGTGGGTGGGTAGGAGAGCACCCTCTTAGACCCAAAGCAGATGGGGAGGAAAGAAATGTTTGTCATTTCTTAATTAATTAAGAAGAAATATTAATTAAGTAATAAATATAGCTAAAATAGGCAAAATAGAAAGCTTTAGTGTCATCCTGTTTTCTTCTCAAATTCTCATTTATGTATTACTTTGACTTTAATTTTTTTATTTCATTTCTATTAATATTATATATTCCATATCATGTTCTCTATAAAAAAACTTACAGAAATCTAACATTTATTTGATTCAATATCACTACTTAATCTGTATATGAAGTCCTATAGATGTTTACACACTTGAAGACTTTGACAGCACACTAGACACATCTTATTTGTGTCCTAAAAGAAAATATAAAGTATCAAACATATCAAAAATTTTCTTTCCTCAGGAAAAGTGTGTGTTTAGTGAATTATTGCTCCAGATTGGCTTAAATTAGTTAGACTTGAGTAACGACCAAATAATTGATTTGACTTGATCCACAAGATGGAGCCCATACTCCACACTGCTTGAGAAATCAAGAACCAGATAAAGTTATTCCTAATGATATTCTTCTTTGATAACAGTCCATTGCCATGTTCAGCCATCATCAGAGAAGTCACCTCCTGCAACAGATGGGAACAAATACAGAGAGTAAGAGACCTTGGAACTTCCAAACTTACATGGTGTATTTGATTCAAACCTCTCCCCTCAGACCTCAGGAAACCCCTAGGGAGAAGAGGCAGAAAGAATATAAGAGCAGTTAGAATGGAGACTACTAAGAAAATAAGGACCTTTAATTCATCATAAGCAAAGTTCACATGAATTCACAGACTCAAACAGTATGCACAGGACCTCCATGGGTCTGTACCATGTCCTCAGTATATACCTTGAGGCTTCCAGTTTAGTGGTTTATAGGATTCCTGAGTGTATGCACAAATGAACCTGTGGTTGTGTGCCTTCTCTTGAGCTGTTTTCCTTCTGTTAGTTTATCCTTTCCAACTTGAACATGACAGCTTTTGATTTATAGTACTTTATTTTTATTATTTTAATATTATATCTTAGAAGCTTGGTCTTTTCTAAGGAGAGAAAGAAAGAGTGGATCCAAATAGGAAGAGAGGTGGGAAGGACTGGAAAGGGGACAGAGAGGGAAACCATAATCAGAAAATATTATGTGAAAATAAAATGGAAAAGTTGTTTAAAATTAATTAAATTTGAAGTTGAAAATTAGGATATTTTTGTATATGGAAAAAACCTTCTGCATTCAAATTCTGAAAAAAATTACTCATACCTTCCTCCTCCAAATTCTTTGATAGCTAAGTATTTCATATATCCCTTGATGATATCAACCCAGTGCCACTGAAACATGGACAAGAACAGGCTGTTTATAAACTCCGCTGAACCTATCCCTTTGTAATACTGAACAGAGCAGAACCCACTGACTGAACACAACACAAAAAAATCTTATTTTACCCTGAAGTTGTTGACATCTGTTCTAGCAATGAATCAAACATTGAACATACAAAACAAATGAATAAATATTTAAAGTACAAACTGATCATTGACAGTGGGAGACAGATTGCCAATAATAATGTTAACAGGTGAAATACACTCAGAAAAATTCTCACATGAAAGTAAACAAAATGCCCTTTGAGGACATATATTACTTGAATGGTATTAGGTCTTATTTCAGAAGCTATCTCCTAAGACAAAGAAATTAAAATTAAATCCCAAAACAACTATAAATATCTATTTGAAAATATATGGAATATTCCAATTCAAAGTAGAAACAGGATACTCAATTTATTTATTTATTTTTATCTTTTATTACAGTTTTTCTACCTTGGTCCTATGAAGGCTGGATAGATGGCCCAGTGAAGGGGAATAGAGGGTGGGAAGGTGAGAGTGGCTGGGTGGGTGGAGGAACACCCTCATAGAAGCAGGAGAAGGGAAGATGCAAAGTGTTTCCTGGAGGGAGGGAAAACAAGAAAGGGGATAATATTTGAAATGTAAATAAAGAAAATATGCAATTTAAAAAATAAAAGAACATTTTCACTAATGTATTTGAACTATCAGGAATAAAATTCTGGCCTTTAATCAGTATCTTTGACAATAGGTTGCTAGTGATAGTTTCCTTCTTAACAGAATATCTTTTTAAAAAACAAAAACAAAAACAAAACATTAAAATTCTTTTCCTTACTTAACTATTAGTGAAATTCTATGAGAGATAAGGATAGTGTAGGTGGAGTGCTCTGACCTTGGTACTCAGGCGAGATCGACATTTTCTCTTTGGTAACTTTCTTTCTTTCTTTCTTTCTTTCTTTCTTTCTTTCTTTCTTTCTTTCTTTTTTCTTTTTTTTTTTTTTAGATATTTTCTTTATTTACATGTAAATTTCTCCTTTGCCAGGTTCCCCTCCAAAAAACAAGCAAGCAAACAAACAAACAAACAAAAACAACAAGAACAAACTCCTTTTGCCTCCTCCCTCCCCATGCCTGCCACCCCGCCCTCTCCCACTTATTGGCCCTGGCATTCCCCTACACTGGAGCACAAAACCTTCACAAGGCCGAGGTCCTTTCCTCCTATTGAGGATCGAATTTACAATCCTCTACTATACACATGCTGCCAGAACAATCAGTCCAACCATGTATAGTCCTCGATTGGTGGTTGGGTCCCTGGGAGCTCTGAGGGTACTAGTTGGTAATTGTTGTTCATCCTAAGGGGCTGCAAACCCTTCAGCTCCATAGAACCTTTCTCTAACTCCTTCATTGGGGACCATGTACTCAGTTCAATGAATGGCTGTGAGCCTTTACATCTGTATTGGTCAGGTATTGTCAGAGCCTCTCAAGAGATAGCTATATGCTTGTCCTTCCTTCAGTCTCTGCTCCATAGTTAATCTCTGTCACTCCTTCTGTGGGTATTTGGTTCCCTTTTTTTGGAAGGAATGAAATGTCCACCTTTTGGTCTTCTTTCTTCTTAAGTTTCTTGTGGTTTGTGGGTTGTTCTTCCTGTATTCCAGACTTCTGGGCTAATAACCACTTATCAGAGAATGCATACCATGTGTGTTCTTTTGTGATTGGGTTACCTCACTCAGGATGATACTCTCCATATCCATCCATTTCCCTAAGAATTTCATAAATTCATTGTTTTTAATAGCTGAGTAGTACTCCATTGTGTAGATGTACCACAGTTTCTGTATCCATTCTTCTGTTGAGGGACATCTGGGTTGTTTCCAGTTTCTGGCTATTATAACTAAGGCTGGACCAGCTAGGAGGCACAGGCCTCCGAAGCTGCAGAGCAACTGGAACAGGGTGTTTTATTCATCCACCTGTGCCTAGGAGGGATGGCTGATCCATAGACCTTTGCGGCTGGGTCTTACAAGGGGAGAGCTGATCTCTCAGGAGTGCTGACACAGGCTTACAGACCCACAGGAGAAACAAGCTCCAGCCAGAGACAGCAAGAACATCTAACACCAGAGATTAATAGCTTGCAAAAGGTAAATGCAAGAATCTTACCAAGTGAAACCAAAACTACTTGGCATCATTGGAAAACAATACTCCTACCACAGCAAGTCCTGGATACCCCAAAACACCAGAAGAGCAAGATATTGTTCTCAAATCATATCTCATGATGATGCTAGAGGAATTTAAGAAGGACATAAATAACTCCCTTAAAGAAATATAGGAGAACACAAGTAAACAGGTACAAGACCTTAAAGAGGAAACACAAAAATCCCTTAAGAATTAGAGGAGAACAAAGGTAAACAACTACAAGCCCTTAAAGAGGAAACACAAAAATCCCTTAAAGACTTACAGGAAATCACAACCAAACAGGTGAAGGAATTTAACAAAACCATCCAGGACCTAAAAATGGAAGTAGAAACAGTTAAGAAATCACAAAATGAGACAACTCTAGAGATAGAAATCCTAGGAAAGATGTCAGGAACCATAGATGCAAGCATCACTAACAGAATACAAGAGATAGAAGAGAAAATCTCAGGTGCAGAAGATACCATAGAAAACATTGACACAACAGTCAAAGAAAATGCAAACTGTAAAAAGTTTCTAACCCAAAACATCCAGGAAATCCAGGACACAATAAGAAGACCAAAACTAAAGATAATAGGTATAGAAGAGAGTGAAGACTTCCAACTTAAATGGCCAGTAAATATCTTCAACAAAATTATAGAAGAAAACTTCCATAACCTAAAGAAAGAGATGCCCATGAACATAGAAGAAGTCTGCAGAACTCCAAATAGACTGGACCAGAAAAGAAATTCCTCCTGTCACATAATAGTCAAGACACCAAATGCACAAAAAAGGAAAGAATTTTAAAAGCAGCAAGGGAAAAAGATCAAGTAACATATAAAGGCAGACCTATCAGAATTACACCAGACTTCTCATCAGAGACTATGAAAGCCAGAAGATCCTGGGCAGATGTCATACAGACCCAAAGAGAACATAAATGCCAGCCCATACTACTATATCCAGTAAAACTCTCAATCACCATTGTTAGCATCCAAAGGCTGTAGTGACTCATGGGCAGGTCTCAGAGACCTGTTGCCGAGCAACAGCCACCATATTCCCAGAATCCATTGGAATCGCCTTCAACCTTTACGTGGCTGTACACGTCAGCAATGATATAATACGAGGAGCATTCCTTTCTCTCTCTCTCTCTCTCCCCTCTCTCTCTTTCCGCGCTACTGCCCCCTCTCCTTCTCTTAATTAAACCTCTTTACATGGAACTGTTTGGACCTAAAGTGTGGTGCTTTTTGACGAGGTCACTGCCGCCGTTCCTAACAACCATAGATGGAGAAACCAAAGTATTCCATGACAAAACCAAATTTACACAATATATTTCTATATATCCCAGCCCTTCAAAGGATAATAAATGGAAAACTCCAACACAAGGAGGGAAACTACATCCTAGAAAAAACAAGAAAGTAATCTTCCAATAAAACTAAAAGAAGATAGTCACATGAACAGATCTCCAATTTTAACAACAAAATAACAGGAAGCAGCAATTACTTTTCCTTAATATCTATTAATATCAATGGACTCAATTCCCCAATAAAAAGACATAGACTATCAGACCGGGTATGTAAACAGGATATTAATAACTTCACATGTATTCGTGAATTTCATTTTCAAAGGTTGAAAGTTTGAGTTGTAATGCCATTTCACTTACATATTTAAGTTTATTTAACATTATCTGTAAGATTATTGTGAATGAGACTGTTTCCATTTTCTTTCTCAGTAAGTGTTTCATTGGTAGTTAGGAACTACTGGTTTTAACCTACCAATCTTCTATCAGGCTACTTTGCTGAACATGTTTTCTATTGGTGGATCTCTCATGTATTGGAGTCCTGCTTTTTATAAATAAAGATATTTTAAATTATCTCCTATTTATAATCCTTTTACATTTTTTTTCAGGTCTTATTACCCTAGCTAAGATTTACAACTTAAAATAGAAACAGTCATTAATAGTCTCCCAACCAAAAAAAGCCCAGGACCGGATGGTTTAGTGCAGAGTTTTACCAGACCTTCAAAGAAGACTTATATCAATACTCCTCAAACTATTCCACAAAATAGAAACACAAGGTACTCTACTGAATTTGTTCTATGAAGCCACAATTCCTCTGATACCTAAACCACACAAAGACCCAACAAAAAAAGAAAATTTCAGACCAATTTTCCATATGAATATCAATGCAAAAATACTCAATAAAATTCTTGCAAACTGAATCCAGGAACATGTCAAAATGATCATCCATCATGATCAAGTAGACTTCATCCCAGGGATGCAGGGATGGTTCGATATACAGAAATCCATCAACATAATCCACAATATAAACACACTAAAAAAAAACCCCATATGAACATTTCATTAGATGCTGAGAAAGAATTTGATAAATTCCAACACCCCTTCATGATAAAAGTCTTGGAAAGATCAAGAATTCAAGGCCCATACCAAACATAGTAAAAACAATGTACAGCAAACCAGTATCCAGCATAAAACTAAATGGAGAGAAACTTGAAGCAATCCCACTAAAATCAGGGACTAGACAAGGCTGCCCACTCTCTCCCTACCTATTCAATATTGTACTTGAAGTCCTAGCCAGAGCAATCAGACAACAAAAGGAGATCAAAGGGATACAAATTGGAAAGGAAGAAGTCAAATTATCACTATTTGCAGATGATAGGATAGTGTACTTAAGTGACCTCAAAAATTCTACCATGGAACTTTTAAACCTGATAAACAACTTTAGCAAAGTAGCTGGATATAAAATTAACTCAAGCAAATCAGTGGCCTTCCTCTACACAAAGGATAAATAGGCAGAGAAAAAAATTAGGGAAACAACACCCTTAACAATAGTCACAAATAATATAAAATACCTTGGTGTGACTCTAACTAAGCAAGTAAAAGATCTGTTTGACAAGAACTGCAAGTCTCTGAAGAAGGAAATCGAAGAAGATCTCAGAAGATGGAAAGATCTCCCATGCTCATGGATTGGCAGAATTAATATAGTAAAAATGGCCATCTTGCCAAAAGCAGTCTACAGATTCAGTGCAATCCTCAACAAAATTCCAACTCAATTCTTTACAGACTTAGAAAGAGCAATTTGCAAATTCATCTGTAATAACAAAAAGCCTAGGATATTGAAAACTACTCTCAACA
>JADRCD010196007.1:18701-48716 GCA_019843815.1 Montemys delectorum | reverse complement strand
CACACACACACACACACACACACACACACACACACACACACACGCCTGCGCTTCCCTGGGAAGAGAGGATTGGTCAGCGCAGTGCTCAAACAAACTGCCCCCCTAGAGTCCTGGCTGCTTCTTTATTTAGGGTCAAATGTATTCTTCTACGAGCCTTGGACCTCCATTCTCCTTCTCCAGACAGTGAAACTATCTTTCCTCCCACTAGGTTGGAATTCTCTGAAAGAAGCCATACCGGGTCTTCCTCTTTAGAGTCCTCCACCTTCTCTCGACCTCACTCCTGATCCACCCCAACAGTCCCCCAGGATGCGGAAGGAGGTGAGTGAGTGGGCCACCGGCCAGGAGTGTCCTCCAGCACCTGTCACCTGGCCCACCTGGGCCCTCCCTTCACCCCCTTCCCCAGCCCCACCCACCTTCCCGCCGACAGGCCACCGCCCTCCCCGGCCTCCAGCCATGGTCCAATGGCCGTAGGGCAGGGCACGCTGAGCAAGCCGCGGCGCCCGGGCCGCGTCTCCGCCCTGTTCCCGGTTCTCGGTTGCCGAGCCGAGCCCTGTCGCCTTTAAATGCCACCCCAGGCCGACGCACTGCGGCCCTCGCCACCGTCATCCCCTCGCCGCCGCGACCTCCGCGCCGCCCGCCTCCCCTCCCCCTTCCCCTCCCGGGCCCGCGGCCGCGCCAGCCTGGGGCGTGCGCGCGCGCCCGTGAGTGCGCGCGCCCGGCTCGGACCCGCGCCCGCCGCCGCGTCCCCGGCGCTCGCTGCAGGAACATGGCGGGGTCGGTGGCCGACAGCGACGCCGTGGTGGTGAGTGCAGCGGCCGCCCGCGAGGCGGGTAGCTCAGAGGACCCGGGCGAGGGCTGCGGACCGGCGGCGCCGCCGCGGGAAGCGCGGTACCTGTCAGCCGCCGCGGGGTGGGAGCTCGGGGGCCCCAGGCGCGGAGCTGGAGGGCGCCGGCCAGGTGCGCGCCGGGCGCGTGTGCGTGCACGTGGGTTAGTGGGGCCGCAGCCCCGGCGTCCGGGATTCCCCCCTTTGGAAACGGTCCCGCGCCGAGGGCTCCGGAGAGAAGCGGAGCGCTGTCGCTGCACTCCAGCCACGTCCCCGTGGACAGGCCCGGGGCAGAGACTCCGGGAGCGTTTGTGCTTGGAGAGGGGCCTGCCACCCACCTACATGGGCTTTGCTTCCCCGGTGGGCCGCGACCTTGAATTTGATCCGGTCTCAAGAGCCTGGGGATCATCAAAGGCTTAGACCGGGTGGAAAGGCCGGGTTTTGTTTCGCGGTTATTTAATGGGCTATAAAGGGGCATCATATGTAGACAGTGCCTGTGTGTCTGTGGAGGGCTGCTGGATCCTGACCGATTTGTGTTGATTCCTCATTCTTCCATTCACTCCCTAATAAACAAGGGTCCGTGGAAAGCCAATCTGTATGCTTCTATTTTTAGAAACTTGATGATGGGCACTTAAACAACTCCCTGAGTTCTCCAGTTCAAGCCGACGTGTACTTCCCACGACTGGTAAATCAATGTGCTCCGTGTCTCTGCCTTTATCCTTTTCCCCCTCTGGTGCATTTAATTGCTTTTTGATGGGTCAGGTTCTCAGGGCCGAGGGCTTGGCTCTTCTCTAACAGCCTGTAAACTTCCTGTCTCTCCCCTCCTCCTTTGCAGATAGTTCCATTTTGTGGGCACATTAAAGGTGGCATGAGACCAGGCAAGAAGGTATTAGTGATGGGCATCGTAGATCTCAACCCCGAAAGGTAAGGGCAGGGCTGTGCCGTTGCTGAGTCGCAGGGCTGCCTCCTCCTCTTCCTCTACTTGCAGACAGTGTGGCTAGTTAGGAGTGCCAAGAAAGTACCATGTTCCCATGAAAAGAATGTGTATGAATCCTAGCCATCATCTCTCTAGATAGCTATTTATATCAGCGATGATAAAAATAGGCCTACAGTTAATCTTTGACCCTTGAGAAGGCCAAAAGGCTTCTTTTTTATGGTTTTGAAACACTGTAATCGTAACCAAACCTGTTAGAATAAATAAGAACCAAACTTACAAGATGTTTCCCTTGTCAATTTCTGTGGCTGTTTTTGAGAACTCTGAGATGGATTAAGGCATGGGTGGCCTGGAGCATTTAAAGTCTTCAGTTGCTTTATTTTCAGTTCCACTGGAGTTTTCACCAGAGCCTGCTTTAGGTAACAAAATCTATTGGTTTGAGTATAATCCTTCTTCTCTGTTTAAACTCTTTGTAAACAGTAGCAGCCCATTAAAAGCCGATGAACCCACTGGAGGAGGAACTGGGTCAAGTTAAAATGTTACATCTAACTCTCGGCTAAGTGACACTGTTTTCTTTTTAGCTTTGCCATCAGCTTGACCTGTGGTGACTCTGAAGATCCTCCTGCCGATGTGGCAATTGAACTCAAAGCTGTGTTCACAGACCGGCAGCTCCTCAGAAACTCTTGTATATCAGGAGAAAGAGGTGAAGAGCAGTCGGCAATCCCTTACTTTCCATTCATCCCAGACCAGCCGTTCAGGGTAGGTACCATGAGTTCCTGATGCAATGTTGGCAGGGCCCCAGCTTACTCTATCTACTGTGCGCCAAGAGCTCTTTAAGAATTTTTTCATGTCCAAGAAACTTGTTGCCCGGAACTTGTCTCCCGGCAGTGAGAAAAGAATAAAAAACCCGGGAAGAGATCTGTTTGCTGATAGCAATATGCAAAATAGCTCTGGATTCTCTTCAGCCCATATGTTTAGTTAATTGATGCATCTATGCACACCTAATTGCTAAGAACTTAACCTTAATTCTACTTAGCCAGTACTGAAGTTGTAATTGTTTGTTAACTTTTGGGGTGGTACTGAGGATCGAACCCAAGACCTTATGCACATTAGGGTAAGGTTTCTACAACTTAGCTACACTCCCAATCCTCCTTTTGATTTCTGTTTTGAAACAGGATCTCACTAAATTCCTAGGCTGGCCTTGAACTTGTAATCCTCCTGGCTCAGTTTACAGAGTAGCTTAGATTACAGGCCTGTGCCATCAGGTCAAGCTGGAAGTATTAATCTAGTAATAATTTTCCGTGTTATTCCCAATATAGTGTTAGACATATAAATAACCTACCCCCAAGTATCTGATTGATTATTAAATTTTAATAAGTACCCAGAATTTTCATGTTTCTTGCCCTTAAGTAGCTCAAAACCTTATTAGTTATGGGTTTAAAACAATTTAGTGGTTATCATTTCATTTTCTCTTGTTCCTTTTGCTAATGAGTCCATATTTGTATATTTATTTTCCCGTGTGGATTAATTAGGTTTGTCTGTTTCATGGCCATAAGCTGTGTGGCTGACAAATTTCTTCCCTTGGGTTTGGGTAATATCGGTTTGCTCCCAGTCTCTAATAGGCAGGAAACAACCCAATTTGCCATCTCATCAGGCGGCAGCAGCACTGCCTTCCTTTACAGGACAAATAAGAGGTGCAAGTCAGTAATATAAAAAAATAAAAGGCTTGCGTGCAGGTCAGGCCTGGTGATGGGGCTGTTGTCTGCATGAATCTTACCATACATCACAATAATAGCACCTTGGTTAAAAGCTCCCTCCATGCTACATATAGACCAGAGTAAACAAAACTGCTCTTAGATACCTTGCACTTCATGTGGGCCTTCTCAAGGCCTGTGCCTGTTTCACTTAGAGTCTAGAACAAAACAAAAATCCATAACTTTTTTACATCAGTAAAAGAAATGAGATTGCTTTCCTTATAACCATAATCTAGGAAGTTACCCCTTACCTTAGCCCCTCCTTTAGAATGGTAAACACTTGTGGGCTCCTCTTGCTGTGCCAGGTTCTTAAATGGTAAGCCATGTGTACGAGCACACACACTTGAACACTTGCAGACTGGAAGGCAATGGGGTGTCATCCTTAGGAACACTACCATCTACCTCCTTCGAAACAGTGTCTCTCACTGGCCTGGATCTCACTGATTAAGCTAAACTGGGCCAACCAGTGAGCCCAAATCTCCACCGCTCTACTGCTGGTATTACAGGTGCATTCAAGGACCTGGCATTTTTGTGGGAGTTTAGAGAATTATACTTGGGTCCTCTTATTTGCCAGTCAAATATTTCCTCAAAGAGCTATCTCACATGGTAAATCCTTATGCCTAATTCATGATTGTGAACTTCTGACTGGAAGGATTACATTTGCTTCCCAGCAACAAAAAAATGGAGTGAAATAAGCTGGGTGATGGCTCATGCCTTTAATTCCAGCACTCAGGAGGCAGGGGTGGGTGGATCTCTGTGAGTTCAAGGCCAGCCTGGTCTACAGAGTAAGTTTGAGGACTACCAGCGCTACATAGAGAAACCCTGTCTCAAAAGAAGAAAGAAAGAAAGAAAGAAAGAGAGAGAGAGAGAGAGAGAGAGAGAGAGAGAGAGAGAGAGAGGGAGGTAGGGAGGGAGGGAGGGAGGAAGGAAGGAAGGAAAGGAAGGAAGGAAGGAAGGAAGGAAGGAAGAAACATTTATAAAAATGGAGTGAATAGAGCTTCACTCTATTTAGTAGTAGTGTGATTTAAGCAGTGATATGAGTTAAATGTGACTAATATCACATATGAAGTCTTTGGTGGCTAGGAGGTAGTGGCTCATGTCTTTGGTTCCAGCACTTGGGAGGCAGAGGCAGGCAGATCTCTGTGAATTTGAGGCCAGCCTGGTCTACAGAGTGAGTTCCAGGACAGCCAGAGCTATATGAAGAAGCCCTGTCTCAACAAATAAACAAACAAATTTAAAACAAACAAACAAAATCCCAGCAAGCCTCTGTGGTGAATTACTGAAAAGGAGAGGGAAAAGGTTCACCATGTGGAGTCACTGTTTGTTTACTTTAACAAAGCCTTGTTAATTACACATTCTTGGTCCAATGGTAATTACTGTGTAATCTCCCCTAGTGTTTACCATGATTGTCTAGACTATTATTAGATGTTACTAATGGCTACCAGTCATGCATCAGGAGAGACCCCCCCACCTGTAGGAAGGATGGATTGTTTGGCTTCAAGTGCCATGTAAACAGATTGGTGCTTCTTCACACCTTTACCTGGAGTATGGGAGGAACTGTGTGTTCCAAATTTTTCACTGGTATGGAACCGTGATTCTCAAAGTGAGTTCCCTGCTCCAGCCTTAGCACTGGGGAGGGTGCACATTTTTAGACTGTGCTTTGGACCTCCTGAATTGAGAACTGGGGGAGTGGAACCCAGCAGCCTGTGCCCTAGTCTTCAGCAATTTGTGATGTTTGAGATTTACTGTGGGCGTTGCTTTTCTTCTCCACAATGATGTGTGGTTATGTTGTTGGTTTTTCCCTCCCTCCAGCAGGGTTCATCCAAAATTATGCATTGTTATTATTTTATTTCTTCTAGGTGGAGATTCTGTGCGAGCACCCACGTTTCAGAGTGTTTGTGGATGGACACCAACTTTTTGATTTTTATCATCGTATTCAAACATTATCTGCAATTGACACCATAAAGATCAATGGGGACCTCCAGATCACCAAACTTGGCTGATGTTTAAAGCACTTCTATTTCAAATGTGATCGATCAGGTGCCACAACTACATGTCTGAAAGAAGTGTCTTAGCCAGATCTGGAAACTTAAAAAGAAAACAAAAACAAAGACAGACTTCACTGTCTCTTTCTGTGCATTTTAAGTCCAGAATGACAACTTCATCTGTGGTTTGCCCAGAAGAAGAAAGCTCACAAGAAAGACACCGAGCCATTATGCCCAGAACAACATAATACATTTATGCTGGATTGTATTCAGACTAAACTAAAATGGATTTGTGATGATTTGTGATTTGGTAGCAATTACTCATCATTTCAAAGCAAGTTGATATTTAGAAACAAAAGTGCTAAAGACCTTAAAAACAACAACGGTACATCAAGTCGATGCATTTCTGCACTGACGTGGAATTGCGTAGCACAACCGACATTTTAGTCAGGGTAAAATTACATAGAATGTAGATTGTGCAAAGTTTGGTTCTTATGTTTTTTGGGGGGTTGTTTTGTTTTTCGGTTTTGTTTTGGTTTTTGGCACAGCATCATGTTAACTTGGATTTTTAAGCGTTCTCAATTAATTTATTTATATTTAGTATATGTATTAATGTATCAGAGAATGAGCAATGTCTACAAATTATGAACTTAGGTCTGAGGGGGAAATTTATGTATTACAAGCATAAAATAAGTGGATTTTTTACCTTGAAGAACTTGAGCATATTCTCCTTACCCCTCAACCTTGGCTTCTTAACATAAATTGCTATAAATGCTTTTGGGGAAATTTTTGCAATACTTCGATAAAACTCTAAAGTTCTTGTCGATGATGTGAACTTTTGTTTGCATTGCTTTTTCTCCTTCCTGTGAATTAGCACAGTATTGACTTCCTAAAGGCTAACTATTCCTTAGATTTACATAATAATAGCTTATTATGTTGTTACTAAAATAATGGAAAGCATATAAGAGGTGATTGCATAGACAGCTTTTAAAATAGCTATATATCAGCTTTTAATAGTATGCTATGAAAATGATTCCAGAATGCAGTGTAAAGCAGAAGCAAGTTGCCTCAAATTACTTACTGAGAAATAATTTGTTTCAACCTTGGCTGTTAGCTCATTGTATAATTTTTCTTCTGAGACCCTCCCCAGCATCCCTTAGCAATGCCTTTGGAGCTTCTGAGTAGACAGTATCGCCTTCCTGGTGGATAAGGTGGGATCCAGTTAGATCATCTGAGAGATTAAGTCCCAGGATTTCAGGTTTTTCAGTCCAGCCAATAGTGATCCCGCTTCCAGGGATGCTGCTTCCCTGTGCTTGCAGAACTACCAATAGGCTTCAGATTATCATCTGCAAGGCTAGGGATGCTTGGCATTTCCTACGCTGCATTGGTCCTGGAGGAAGGGCCATTGGCATTGCTTTGGGCAGGTAGTGGGAGAAGAAAGGGATGCTGGGTGGGATGTATTTATATATAATTTAGGTTTTGTTTGTACAGTGTATGTGTCTTATTAGGGCATCTCCTCATCCTTCTTTGCTTTTAAGGTTTTTTACACAACATGCAGAGGCACTGAAGTGGCCATGTCATCTTCATGTGTCAAGAATGTAGACAGTGTTTCAGAACCAAAGTCTAAGATAAACAAAGCAAACAAAAATAAGGAATTTTTATAGATGATATATTTGGATTCTTCTCAACTTTGAAACTGTTTAGCACAGTTCCATGATGTTATATACAAAGGCTTGTCCACCAAACAGCTACATCTTAAAAAGCTTTATGTTCTAGCTGGCTTCTCAGCCGCAGTCAGCCATAAGAGCTGTTTTGTAGCTCCGGGTGTTTCTTTAAGCCTGTGAGCAATTTCTCATGGGTTGAAAAGCCACTTTAGAGGAGTGTCTGTCAAGAGACTTAGAACACACCCCGAAAAACATTTGTAAGATTTAGATTCAATTCACGCAGTAAGCATCCCCCCCAGGACGGATCTTCTGAGTGGCCAAGCATGTATAATTGAGCAGAAGCTTGGGGAACAAGGAGGAGGAGAGATTGGAAGCGACTTTTCTCTCTACCTGTCAGCTAACTCATAAGCAGCCAATCCCTTGGGCTGCTTGGTATGGAAAAGCAGTATTAAACTCCCAGATCAGCCACCTGGGAGCCATCTAAGTGGTACGTTGAGTTGATTTTGGACTAGTTAAAAAAATAGGAGCACAGCACAACTCACTGTCCAAATGGCTAGCTAGAAACTAGGACAAGTTCACACTCTCCTCAGCCTGAGAGGTCTAATGTGGGAAATTCAGGATGGAAAGTGCAATTTAAAGCTTCGTGGGGAAAGTATTTGCATACACAAGGAGTTATACCCACCAGAGCCCTAGTTTTGCAATAACCAAAACCAAGGGATAACAATCAGGCTCTGGGGAAATAAGCAGGCTTTAGACAATCTGCAGCAAAAGTGGAGTAAATGTGTCTATCTATCAAGTTAACAGAATGACTTCTACTTCCTGGGCTATCCCAGAATTGTCTTAAAAGTATTTTTTTTTTTTTTTTAAATTTTGAAGCCCAGTTTCAAATCTTGCCGACTTCTCTAAAACTCCCTAAGAGATCACTCTTAAGAGTTGATGATGCATTAAATGGCAAATCCATGTGCATTAAGAGAAAAATATCCAAAAAAGGATCAAGCCCTATTGCCTTGAGAAAACAGCTTTGGCATTTTCTGGCATTAATGTAAAGATAATGTTCCTATGATGACATATTTTCAAAGAAACACTTTCTTATTTACTGCGTGGTGTAAACTGTTGTTAAATGTGTTGTTACATTATGTCACTGCTGAAAGTTATTTGCACTATAATAAAGGAATTTTCTACAAGATAGTTTCTGGGCTATTACATGCTGCATTTAGCTCTAGATACAATGTATTTATCATAGACCATGTGCTATGAGGTTGATGCATGGATTTAGTGTGTAACTGTTTAAATCAGGATACAGAGTTATTGTTTCATGCTTCCAAAGTCCCTTATATATAAATGTCTCCAACTTCTAACTTAAGTCAGGCAGCCACTGATCTGTCTCCCCTGCTATAGCTTGTAAATGACAGAGTCATATAACATTCACCCCATAATGTCTTAGAGTTGGCTTCTTTGAATTTGCAAGTCTGTAGCTACATTCGTACTACTCCTTACATTACTGAGCAGTATTCCATGTAAGGGTATACTATTCAGTGCCATACTTTTCTTTATCCACTCTGCTTTAGGATACAGTCGATCCCCCTACCTTCTCTTTCCCCCTGCCACCACCGCTGTCTGGCTGTCCCTATATAGTTCAAGCTATCCTCAAAATTGCAGTCTTGCCTCCACATCTTAGGCCAATTTCAAGTTCTTTGGCCTCGGTATACCAAGCGGAAGGACAATGGGTTCTTGACATATCTTTAAATACAGTTTTTGTACAGAACATACACAATAGCAAGGCTTTTTGTGCTCTTTCCTGTGGTTTGATTAGGGAAGAAATTCGATCCCTTGGTTATTCAGCCTTTGAGTAAAACTGGATAGCTTACAGAAGTAATCCCAGCTTCAGTTGCCAACACAATGACAGACTCACATACTGAATCTAGGGTCTTGTGCCTAACTAATTTCAGGAATTCCTTCCTTCCTTGTTGGTGTATCTGTTTTATTATTTTATTGTGTTCTTATTTATCTCATCCTTCAGCCTTACTCCACCCTAATCCCTTCTAGCCCCCTAACACCAGAGAAGAGAGAAATAAGAATAGAAAAAAAAGGGACGCAGACCTCTTTAGGCCACTTCCTGCTGACAAGGATGGCCAGTGTCTTGGGGCCAGTCCGGTCTTGGTCCTCAGAAGATCATCAATCCCGAAAACCAGCAATAAGTAGCCACAAAGGAATGGGAATGGGGGCAGCTGCCTCCTCCCTCGGAGTGCCTCCTGCCCCTCTCAGGAGCTGCCATTTATTCCCTCTCCAGAGTCCCCAAAATTGAACTATCTGCTACTGGCAGATAGTTTTGCCCTGGCAGGATTCACGCCCCTCCTAGAGCATGGACAAACTAAAGCAGCCTATATCCCACACCTGGGATTAAAACAAAAACATATTGACATGACATAATTTGGGTTTTTTAAGGAACCAATTGTCCGTACACTTTACTTTTTAAGAAGTCAGAACTGTGAGCTTTGCTACTTGCTCGTCTTGTCTTCTGCAGTCCAGGCAGAGAGAGGCTTTCTAAGGTGAGAGAGTTAGCTTCGGCTGCCAAGCAGAAACAATGAGCTTCCCCTTCCCCCCTGGCCAGTCTAGAAATGTCCTTGGGGGATAGGACATTTTGCCAGTTTTGTGAGGCAAGCTAAATTAGATGGTCTAACAGAGATCAGTAATTAGAGCCTCTAAAGGCTCCAGCCACTTAGGGCTGTCATTCATTCAACAGGTGTTTGTTGAGCTGTGTCAATTGCTGTTCTAGTCACTTAGATCCTCAGTGAGTAAAAAAGACCCACGTGGTTTTAAATTTCAATGTGTATAGTCACCCAGATGTCTATCTCTCCTGACCTCCAGGAAATTGTATCTGTGAATCTAATAATGCCCAGGAGTTTGTATTTTCAAGAGAAATCTCTTACATGTAGGTGGTCTTAGATCCCAGATGAAGCAGCCCTTCAAAAGGTGGCAGTCACTGAATCAGACCATTGGCCTGGAGTTCTGATGTGCAGGGAATGTTACAAACTCCTCTTCAATAGGCTGCCTACCGTCCACTCAGCCACTGACAGCATGTGGCAAACCCTGCTTTAACCTCTCATTCCCGACTCCTGCCTCTTCATCAAAAACGTACTGTAGTAAAAGGAAATCTGTCTCTCCTGTAAAAGCTGTTTGGGTTGGGTAAGGGATTCACGCTGGCATCCACCTGGAATAGTGCACACCCTTAGAAGACTGAGGTCCTGAAAGAGGCTCATCCTCCTTCGTGTTTCAGTTATCCACTGTGAGGCCCAGATGTTTAATAAGATCAATGCACGATGCCTTACAACCTGAAAAGGAGCTGAAGGCAAGGCCAGAGGCCCAAGCGACTTTTCATGGGACCTTGGAATCAATTCAAAATCCTCATAGGAAAATGTACCTGAGTGCACACTCACCTGCCTCCAGCTGCTGCGTCTTAATCGCCTTGCAATTTCACAACGATTTACCCTTTAAAAAAAAAAAAAGTAGCCTGTATAAAGCAGAAAAGTGCCTTGCAAAACACACTTCGTAATTAATTAAAGTGGGTGTGTCTAGGGCGCCGAAACAACCCCAGTCTAGAGAGCAAGAGAAGAAATAGCCACTGACTTGCTCTGTTACTTTGATACACCCTTCCCCTGCCTAGAAGGAGACAGTGGCCAGGTGAGCAAGCCTGGGAAAGAGGCTCCATTGTTTGATAGGGCTATACAGACAGTTTCTAAATAATAGGCTCTGGGAGGTAGGGAGTCTGCCATAGGCCCTGGGCATGATGTGCGGTTGAGACCTTTGAGACCTTCCAAGCTTTCAGGAGCTACAACGATTGCAAACATTTGCTAATGACACCACACCTTCCAGTATGTTGCTGTCTCTCCCTCCTTTCTCCCCTCTCCTCCCTGTTGCCCAGGCCACAGCACCCAAATTGTCTTAATTTTAAAACAACAGAAGCAAATGATCAAAGCTTACCTAAACCGCCCTTCTGACCTGAGAAGGAGCCGGTCAGTCTGTGGTCAGGACCATGGCAGTATTTATTCCCTGGATAAGAAGTATTCTCAAGTGAGTATTTTAAGTCAATAGCCGTTTCATACCTCCTGTGGGGAAGGGTGCAGGTGACCACATGCTTTGAGAGCCAACGGTGGCCACAGGCTGGAATAAAAGGTTTTTGATAGCTGATGGAGCAGATGTTTAAAATACTCATGACACCTATGCCTAAATTAGCCCTCCATAGCTTTATAAGGAAACAATGTAGAACAGGGTGATCTTCATGACTCTCAATTCATCAGAATGTTTTTCACACAACTACATTGGAGTCTTCCTTAAAATTTAGTGAAGGGTTGACCTAGTGGCACATACCTGTGGATCCTGACACTTGGGATCACAGTAACAAGAGTACAAACCTGAGGGTAGCTTAAGCTATCCTCAAGGAGATAAAGAACGCAACACCACCCAAAATCCAATCTAAAAAAATAGTGTTGGGAAATACTCAGGATGGTGTTTAAAAATATACTTAGGGATTTTTCTGTGCACGTGTATGCTTTTGTGTTCATGTATAGGTGCATGTCTACATGTATTTAGGCAAATGAGTATGCATGTACACATGAGAAGGCTGACTTTCACAGCAAAGACTTCACCCACTGAGCCATTTCCCTAGCCCCTACTTAGGAATATTTTTAATGTAAATTATTACAACTATTATAATATCAGAAAATGGGGATTTATCCTAATGCAATTAAAATAACCTTTAGCACAGGATTAAGTAGCATTTAATGTAGTGATAAAATACTTACCCAGGAAGAAAGGCACTTTTAAAACAATGAGGTCCTACTGGAAGCAAAATTGTAGTATCGTCATGGAGTAGTACGGCCTGTTAGGGTTCTAATTAGGCATTTGTTTATCACTGATGTTTTAAGTCCTCATGTGAAGAAGGGATCCCACATGGCCTAAGCTAGTGACCTGCCACTGAAAGGGGTTGGAGGCTTGATTAAGACACCTCAAACTGTCCTTACTCTTCAAGATGATGTCATGAGAGTCCCCTTAGAATCCTTTCAAGTAAGGTACATAATTTTAAAATCAGTCTCCTAGCTGAAAGAGCAAATACTGGCCTTTTTTATTGATTGTGCTTTGAAAGTATGTGTGAATACTTAATAAATGCCTATGATTCTTCTCACATGTAAGAACCACTTCTGATGTGAAAATAAAGCTAGATATGAATGAAGCCCTTTTAGGAGAAGGCCCCGTGTTAGACAGTATGGGTTGTAACAAGAAATAAAAGACAAGCACCACCTGCCCTCGGGGGAATTTGTGACTTGACTGGAAATGTCACATACTATGGTATAATATTAAGGAAAGATTTATGACCACACATACTTAGAACCAGAGTGTGGGGGTGGGGGAGGGGGTTGGGAAAGGTTGGAGAGGACAGAACTTTCTGCTGGGTGGGGAGACCCAAGAGGGCTTTGGGATCTGAACAACTCTAGTGCTACTTCTGCAGGGACCAAAACATACTAACTTCCCAATTAATCTTTGGGGTCAATAGGTGTTGACGTTTTGGTTTCCCCAAGAAAGATTTCAGGCAGGAACTGTGTTGTTTGTCTTTGTTTCCTGTTTGGGGAGGGACAGAGTTTCACTTGATAGCCCAGACTGAGCACAATTTTTGATCCTTCCCTGCCTTAGGCTCTCCAGTACCAGGATTACAGATTTGCCCCACCATGCCCAGATGCTTTTTTTCCTGTTTGGTCTTCCTTTGTACTGCTTAATTATAAAACATTTAGGTTTGGCAGAGAGGTAAACCCTCCTTAACTAAGCCTTGAGCAAAAACTGTCTATGAGAAATCACACTGTGGAACATCTAACAAGCCCAGACTTTTATCCACCTATTTAGCATCAAAACAAAAGTGAAAAACAAAGCATGTTGTATAGCTGAGGAACTTCTGAAGCCCTGTAAGCAACTCACCTGCTACTCCTGTACAAGACTGAAGAGCCTAAGAAAAGGGATGGGATTCAAACTACACTGAGGGAGTTGTTTCCTGGCCCTCTTACAGAGCATCCCTCTGGCTTTCTGCAGTGCTATACAAAAATTGCGAGATACCATTTGTGTGTCTTACACATTGCCCCTAACTGCAAACCAATTCTTTCACCTCATGCTTGACCAATGAAACAAATTGCTCCAAAGCTAGAAGTATACATACACACACACACACCCCTAAAAGTATAACACTAGACATTGTGAGAGCCAACTTCTGCTGGGCATGTAGCTCAGCTCTGTTGAACTTGTCTAGCATTTACAAGACCATTGTTTATTGCCCTAGCTGAGGGAAAGAGATTAAGGAGTGAAGGGATTCTGGACTGAAATACCCTTTTTGAAAAAATTGAGCTGCTCTTCCTCTATATATCTGTATTTTCTACCTGACTTATATTTATCTCTGTGTGCTGACTTTAGAATCTAACTTATGAATGGGACAAACATACATTATTTATCCCAAGAAGATAATTTTCATATTATACAGGAAACCTATTCTATGTCCTGGATTCTAGACACAGCTTCATCTAATATGGCTGTGGTGACCAGGGAAATAGTCTATAATCCACCTTGTCTAATATAGTCGCCACAAACTTATGTGACTATTAAGCACTTAAAACACAGCTAGTGTGCCTGAATGACTGAGGAATTGAATTGTCAGAGCATTAGGCTTGCCAAGATCATGATTGGACTACTAGACCCTCTGAAGATACCAGGGCAGAAGTTTCTATGCTGACCATATAGTGCTAACTATTGACTGTTGAGTTGATTGAACTAGAAATCTGGAGTATGGAGCTGGAGAGATGACTCAGTGGTTAAGAGCACTTGCTGATCTTGCAAAGGATTTGAGTTCTGGCATCCACATGGTGGCTTACACCAGCCTGTAACTCTAGTTCCAGGGGATCTGATGTCCTGGCATCTGTAGGCACCAAGCACACACATGATGTGCAGACAGACATACATGCAGATAAAACCTTCAAACACTAAACAATTAAAAGTAAGACACGTGGAAGAAATGCACTGCTGCTCTGCCTCTTTAGAGACAGTTCTCAGCCATGATCTCATCAATGCTTTGGAAAAGTGGAAGGTAGGAACTTCAGAAGAGTTAGGCCACTTAAGGTGTTTCTGTAGCCATCCAGCAGCCATGGAGAACTGAGTCTACCTCAAAGCGGGGCTGGAAGTGAAAAAGAACAGGGTGCGAGAGAAGGATGAAGCCAAGACAAAGGTTCTGATCAAGGCTCAAAGATTAATATTCAACACTGCATTTATATAGAGAGAGCCCACAAACCCATCCTTTGTTTCAGCTGGATCGTGTTGCAAAGCAAGCTCAGTGGGCAGTCTATTCCTCAAAGCTCCTGTAGGAAATTGCAAGTGTGGCAAGGCCAGACTACTCCAGCTAGGTCATAAAACCATTATGGCAAGCACTGTTTAGCCTGCTTAAGGCTGGGGGAAGGGCACAATTTCCCCTTTTTTTGTTTTTTAAAGATGAGTAGTTATCAGTAGCTGGACAGGGGCACAAGATTTACTTGTTTTCCGTAATCCTGTCTAGGGTATAGAGTGGCCAAGTGACCATGCCTGTCATAGGTTGGTGTCTTTGTTGTTCCTTCTTACCCGTCATGGAGGACAAACATAGCTTTTGATGTCTTAGGTCGATAGGAGCTTAAGAACACTCTTACCTGTCTCTGACTACTGGCCTTCAAAAGCACACTCTTTCCCATTCAGAACAAAGACCCGAAGGACATATGAATATGCACTCAATGCATTTCTTCATAGCGATAAATAACTGCCATGGTGAATAGATGAGCTAGCTAAAAGCAATCCTGTGTGAAGGCAACCAAATCTGTTTAAGATACAAGGTCCAAAAGTTAAAAGCAACAAAATTATAATTAATAGTCCAAGCATTGTAGAAATTAAAGTTGTGAGCCATGGAAAAGTAGAGAATCAGGATTCAAACCATCCCTGATTCTGTCCTTTTTCTCTTTTCCTTTTGGCTAGTCCTTCTCAAACTTTAGCCATAGAATTGTGCCCTTCTCCGAGCCTTGAGTAAGCTAAACAGGCCTTGAGTGCTTGCCACAATGGTTTCACAACCAAGCGAGAGAGTCTTCTGGCCTCGTCGCACTTATAATAATTGATTAGATATAAGTCCTTGAGGATTATGCCATTGTGTGGTACAGGTAGAAACTGAGGACATTGAGGACAAGTCTTTACAATTTGTTGTGTACATTCTCTAAAAATACCAAATTATTATCTCAAACTATTACTATTTTGATGATGTAAAAATCATCAAAAGATTGTATGGCCAATTGTTGCTGTAAAGCCTATAATGTGCCTGGTATACAACTCTGCTGTGGCATTGCCCTAAGGGGCTTGTCCAGGCAATCTAGTATGAGTTCTTTAGTGTCCTATAAAGTAAGGAACAGTAAATGTTTCTTAAATTAAGCTGTATTTGTATAAATGTAAAATTTGAGAATTGACAGTATCTAAAAAAAAGGAACAATTTCAAGCAATTATAAAACATGAGCTATATATATTGGCTATCAATATACAAATTAAAAGCTTGATTTTTCAACAATTCAAAAACAGTGACTACAGCATATAATTCAATAATCAGTGCTGAAGCAGGGGGAAACTCAAGAGAATGAAGATGTAATCTAATCACATATATGCAAACATACAGCAAATACAAAAGCATTCATAGAGGCAAATTGTAACAACTTGTCAATTTTACCTGAAAACTTTGTGAATGCAATAAGCCAAATATCAGTATTCTCCAATAACCAATTTAATTTCTGGTTGAAATAAGGAATAAATGTTTCATCAAGTTGTTAAGACATTCTTTCTAAAATACTTTCATGATTCTATCCTATAATATTGTATTAACACAGCAACAGCTCCATAATAGGGTGTTCAAACTTTACTTGAAGATGAAGAAAGATGAATCCACATTAATAGTCCCCTTTGCCAAAGGACTGCTGTGGGCACATGAGTAGCAATAATGCAAATAGCCAACAATTGATCATAGTCTATATAATTTATCTAGCTTCCTCTATTTTCTGCAAAGATATTTGTCCCTCATCAGTAAACAGATCAGGGGAATTAGGATTTGCATTCCCCTTGAGAAATATAAAACAGAGCTTTAAGTTTTCTTGTGGAAAGCTTAAGATGAGGTCTTAGTCAATTAATACACCCTAACAACTTTTGAAAATAATTTGAAGTAAGTAAATTATTTTTTCTTACTTGAATTTTCTGTGCCACAATTTGTTTAGGAAATAACTGATGTCCCAAATATTGAAAAGGATATTGTCTTTGAATCTTTTCTGGAGCAACAACTACTGCCCAAAATTTTAAAGCTCGTTGTATAAGAAGAGCAAAGGCTTGTAGTAAAATTCCATCAGAGGAATCAGCTAATAAAATACCACCCATATAATGAATAATGTAAACTGAAAGATCCAAAGTCCTAACCTCTTATATTGAAGCAGAAAAAAATTTTTGATGTAATGTAGGACTATAAGCATTCTTTGAGGCAAAACTTTTTAATGATATCACTTTATGGGTTATTCAAAATGACAAGCAGACACACTAAATGTAAACCTATTACAACCATCAAGACGCAAAGGAATAGTATAAAAACAATCTTTTAAATCTATAATAATTTTATACCTATTTTTTGGAACAGCAGCTGGAGTAGGTAAGCCAGATTGTAATGACACCCATAAGTTCCTAGTTTCATTAACTTTTCATAAATCTTAAGTTTGAACTTTGTTTTAGATTAATGGAATAACCAATCCCTTGGAATGAGTGAGTACATCAGCTCAGTGTCTAATATTCTTCAAAGCTTTTTTTCTTCAGTTAGTAATTTAAGGTTAGATCTCTTACTAGTAATAGACTGAACCCAGTACACATCAGAGGAACCAAAGCTACCTTGTTGTCACTTACTCTTAACAAATTTGGAAGGCAGTGGATGCAAGGGAACTAGAATAAGTTAAGCAATTATTTTATAATGCCATGGGTG
This sequence comes from Montemys delectorum, assembly GCA_019843815.1. Classification (NCBI taxonomy): domain Eukaryota; kingdom Metazoa; phylum Chordata; class Mammalia; order Rodentia; family Muridae; genus Montemys; species Montemys delectorum. Next base: position 31,511 of record JADRCD010196007.1, on the reverse strand, counting down.
GAAGCAGCCATAATTTTAATTTCTCCTTCATAACCATTATCTATAAAACCTGGATAGATCTGCAATCCTTTTACAATAATGCTGCTTCAGCCTAAAAGGTTCCTGGAGGCAAGGGCCCAGAACTCCTGTAGGCAGGGTTGAACTCCCATTCCTAGAGTCAGTACTGCAAGGGTGGTAGAACTGAGGTCCAACCCTGCACTTCTTGGGGTTGCTCTGATTAGTTCAGAAATGGATTTCCCTCACTTGGCAACAGCTTCATGGCTCCAAAAGCTGCCTGTTGTGAGTGCCTTGGGGTCTGAGGCTGACCTCTCTTCCCCAAGGAATAAACAAGGCAATAAACACCTTGCTAGGGGCTAGTCAGGATTATCAAGATAAAAGGAATGCTACACATGCCTCTGCTGAGGCTGCTCTGAGCTTTGCATTAACACAAATGTAAATACATCTTAATCCGGTCCTATTTCCTGAGGCCCTGCCCAGTGATTACCCTTCTTGTAGCAAGGACAGATTCCAGGTGAGTGATACTGCTGCCTGTCTATATCTCTATTTTTTGGACAGTCTTTCCTAAAATGACTTATGCCCCCATACCTAAACATTCCTTATCACCTCAGTGCTGTGAAAGCATTGCTTGTACTGTAGTCCCCTGCAAGGCAGCAGCCATAGCCAGATTCTGATTGTATGATGGTCCAATTTCTGTGTCCAAAAATTCTACCACCTGCTTTTAGCAGTCTATCCACAAATTCCTGAAATGGGATCACCTTGTTTGATCCCAGATAAACTCCCATTGAGATCTCCTTCCAATCTTGGAGGCTTAAATTTACTTTTACTACTGTATCCAAAAAAGCTTGTGTAAAGGGGGCAGCAGGCCCATAATGTGCTACAGCTGTTTTCATCTCCACTTGCTTGGTTTTTTTTTTTTTTCTTAATTACAAATATGAGTGAGTTCAATCCTGGGCCTGTGATTGAACTGCCAACTGCAGCCAATAGAACACTAGCAGTTTAACTATAATTTTTAAGTTTCCTTTGCAATATTAGAGCATAACCACAATTTTAGAAAACAGAACCCAATTCTTAACAGTGTAAACAATCCATTCCCTTTAAAAAGCATTACTTTCATGTTACAAAGTTTGGCTGCCAGTTCTTATGTATGAATGTGTAAAAACTGAGCAAAATGGAGATACTTCATAAAAATACCAAAAAGCAAGGAGGTCCACTTATCCTTAAAACAAAGGGTTTTAGAAAAGTTTACAGAGCAAACATCCATCCCCAAGGGATGCACAATTCCAGGAGACCTCCCCAGGAGGGCGGATCTCCCCCACCCCTCCTGCACATCACAGGTATCTTATCCTCACCTGGAGGAGAAAGGTCAATAGAAACTAAAGAACAATGAAAAAGATAAAGTGTAACCAGCCCATGTTGTAAACTGTAACTAGCCCACTGTAAAACTCTGTTCTGAAATAGTATAAAAACTTAGAGCTTTGTTTCTTCTGGGTCGCTCCTGTCCCGAATACAGAGTGACCCTAGTATACTAGTTTCAATTAAAAAATTAACCTCATGTTATTGCAGCGGCCTCCTTCCTGATTCTTTGCGAGTGGGGTACTCACGCCAAATATAACATCTTGGTGCATTGGACAGGAAATTCTCGCCTGCCACGCAGGAGGCCCAGGATGGGTCCCCCCTCTCATGGAACCAGTGACTGGACGTCGGAGGATTACCCACTCAGGAGATTGCGTGCACTTAGCAGGTACTGCGGTTATTTTTTGTGTCTGTGTCTGACTTTGAATCTGTATCTGTGATACGTGCAGCTGCATCACTTTCTTGGTTTTCTTTTTTGCGATACAGGTACTTGTCATTGCAGGCGGAAATCAGATCCGAGAGGGTCCGACTCCGTCCAGGGGTAGCGGCCGCAAGGCCACTACCAGTTCTTTTGTTCTCTGTTTGGAGCACTTGTGGCAGAGGCGCTTCCGTCTGCATCTGTCTATCTCTGTTCTCCTGTTTGTGCGTGGACTTGGACAGATGATATTTTTGGACAGTATAGGGCAATCTGTGTCTACTCCACTGAGTCTGACTCTTAAGCATTGGGCAGAAGTTAGGTCTAGGGCCCAGAACATCTCAGTCGAGGTGAAAAAGCGTAAATGGAATACCCTTTGTGGCTCGGAATGGCCTTCCTTAGAGGTCGGGTCGCCTGCCGATGGCTCTTTCTCCTTGGCTCCAATTCGGTCAGTCAAACAGTGAGTCTTTAGAATAGGCCCTGGGAGTCACCCAGACCAGATCCCATATATCCTGGTCTGGGAAGATTTAGTAACCAACCCTCCCCCCCACACTGGGTCCATCCATGGGTGTCTGTCCTCATTGTACAGGACCAAGCCAAGAAGAATGTCCTCTCAGACACTGAGGCTGACCTTCTCCTCATGGACCCTCCTCCTCCTTACCCGCCCGTACTCCAACCTCGTGTAGGTCCACCCGCTGGACTCCCCCCCCCCCACACACACACACTGCTGGCTGCAGGTCCTCCAGCCGCACCGCTGGTGGCGGGTCTTTCAGCCACGCCAGAGGAGCAGAGAGGTGCAGAGGCCTCACCTTCGGGATCAGAGGGGCCTGTCCACGGGACATGCAGCAAGAGAGGAACGGTCCCCGACCAGACCTGCGTTTTGCCCCTCTGGGCCTAAGGCTCTCCCGATGAGCAGGGCCATCAACCCTTGCAGTACTGGCTGTTCTCAGCGGCTGACTTGTGTAACTGGAAGACTCACAACCCATCCTTTTCTGAAAACCCTCAGAGCCTGACTAACCTCATTGAATCTCTTCTCTTTTCCCATCAGCCCACCTGGGATGATTGTCAGCAACTGTTACAGGTTCTGTTTACCACGGAGGAAGAAACAGTGAATCCTCCTCGAGGCCAGAAAGAATGTCCCTGGGGCAGATGGGTGACCCTCCCTCCTACCGGTTGATATTGATGCAGGTTTTCCACTGACCAGACCAGACTGGGACTACAATATGCCTGAAGAGAGCACCTCAAAGTTTTTCGCCAGGCTCTCTTAGCGGGTCTCAAAGGGGCAGCAAGACGCCCCACGAATTCGGCTAAGGTAAGAGAGGTGATAGAGGGGCCGAATGAGTCTCCTTCAGCTTTCTTAGAGAGGCTCATGGAGGCCTACCACCAGTTCACTCCTTATGATCCCAGCAGTGAGGAACATAAGGTCACTGTTACAGTTGCTTTTATCGGCCAGTCGAGCTGAGATATCAGAAAGAAGTTACAGAAACTAGATGGGTTACAAGATAAGTCTTTGAGAGAGTTAGTGCAGGTGGCTGAGAAAGTATTTTATAACTGGGAGACAGAAGAGGAGAAGGAAGAGAGGAGACAGAAAGAACAGGAAGCTAGAGAATTAAAGAAGGAAAAGAATCTTCATAGGATCTTGGCCACAGTGGTAGGAGAAGCTAGAGAGCCTAGTAAGACAGTGCCTGGCAACCGAAGATAGTCTCTGGCCCAGGATCAATGTGCTTACTGTAAAGAAAAGGGGCATTGGTTGAGAGAATGCCCCCCAAAAGAGGAAGGGGCCTATGCTTCAGGCAAGAAACCTGAGGGGCCTAAAGTGCTGACCATTCAAGAGAACAGTGATAATGAATAGAGGGGATGGGGTTCGGATCCCCTACCTGAACCCAGGGTAACCCTTACTGTGGAAGGGAAACCCACTCAGTTTCTGGTGGACACAGGGGCAGAATATTCGGTCCTCTTACAACCAGATGGGCCGATTTCCAAAAAGAAGTCCTGGATCCAAGGGGCCACTGCCTCATGAACTACCCGAAGAACAGTGGACCTAGGCATGGGCTGGGTATCCCACTTGTTCATTATCATCCCAGAATGTCCTTGCCCCTTACTGGGGAGAGACCTTCTCACTAAGATGGGAGCACAGATCCATTTCCTCCCAGAAGGACCCCAGGTCAAGGGCAAGCACGGAGAACCCATCCAGGTGTTGACGATGAAACTAGAAGATGAATACCAGCACAATGAGAATAAAAATTGCAGGTCTGAATATATGGATTGGTGGTTACAGAACTTCCCACAAACCTGGGCTGAGACAGCAGGAATGGGGAAGGCTAAGAATTAGCTTCTGGTCCACGTGGAACTGAAGGCACAGGCCACCCCAGTAACTGTTCACCAGTAGCCTATGTCTAAAGAAGCCCGAGACGGGATCTGGCCCCACATCCTATGCTTCCTCCAACTGGGAATCCTGCAGAGATGCCAGTCCTCGTGGAACACTCCCCTCTTTCCAGTAAAAAAAAAAACAAAAAAAAAACAAAAAAAAAAAAAAACAGGATCCAATGACTATTAACTTGTCCAGGATCTCAGGGAGGTAAATAAATGAGTGTCCGACCTTCACCCTACAGTTCCTAACTCATATAACCTTTTGAGTTCTTTGCCTCCCTCCAGGACCTGGTATACTGTACTGGACCTCAAAGATGCCTTCTTCTGCCTATCGCTGGCCCCTAAGAGCCAAGAGTACTTTGCCTTTGAATGGAGAGACCCTGAGTTAGGTATAATGGGCCAACTCACGTGGACCCGTTTGCCTCAGGGCTTCAAGAACTCCCCCACTATCTTCGGCGAGGTCCTACATCAGGATCTAGCAGCTTTTCAAACATCAAATCCCTAGATATCTCTCCTTTGTTACATTGATGACCTTCTGATTGTGGCATCCAGCAAGGAACTGTGTTTAGAGGGAACCAAACGTCTGCTCGTGGAACTGGGAGAGTTGGGCTATCATGTCTTGGCCAAGAAAGCCCAGATATGCCATCAAAAGGTCAGATACCTGGGGTATTTGCTCAAAGAAGGGAACAGATGGCTATCACATGCCAGGAAAGAAACTATGTTTCACATCCCACTGCCCACGAATCAAAAACAGGTTAGAGAATTCCTGGGCACGGCTGGCTTCTGTCACCTGTGGATACCCAGGTTCGCAGAGATAGTGGCCCCTCTCTATCCACTCACCAAGAATAAGCAACTGTTTGTGTGGGGAGAAAAGGAACAGGAGGCTTTTGACAGCATAAAAACAGCCCTCTTGTCAGCCCCTGCCCTGGGTCTCCCTGATGTGACTAAGCTATTTCATCTGTATGTGTCGGAGAACAAGGGCATAGCAAAAGGGGTCCTGACCCAAAAACTGGGACCATGGAAGAGGCCGATGGCATATCTCTCAAAAAAATTAGACCCTGTAGCCTCCGGGTGGCCAGGCTATCTGAGGATCGTGGCCGTGGTTGCAGTATTGGTAAAGGACGCTGACAAACTGACTCTGGGACAAGATCTGGGAATATCCGCTCCACACACCTTAAAGAGCATGGTCCGTCAGCCCCCTGATCGATGGCTCACCAACGCCTGAATGACTCATTATCAGACTTTGCTACTCAATTCCGACAGGATTACATTTGCACCCCCCACAGGCCTAAATCCAGCCACCCTTCTCCCAGACCCCGACCTTGAACCTCCCATCCATGACTGTCAGCAAGTGATGACACACGCACGCGGCTGGTGCCAAGACCTGTCTGACTGGCCTCTGGCTGATGCGGAGAAGACTTGGTTCACTGATGGGAGCAGTTTCCTAGAAAAGGGGCAGAGGAGAGCAGGTGCCGCCATGGTGGATGGGCAACAGGTCATATGGGCACAAACTCTGCCTGAGGGAACCTCTGCTCAGAAAGCTGAGCTCATTGCCCTCACAAAAGCTCTCGAACTTCCACTGATCATGGTACTGTGTCTTAGTTCCCTTCTCTTGGGTTCATCCAGTGCCAGCCCTCACCAGCCACGTAACCTGATTTGGATGGTAATTACTGGGCACGGAGACATAATATGGAGCAGGTCTAAAGTTACTACGCCAGGCCTTTGGTGGCCTGACGTGTTTCCTGATGTCTGCAAACTGACCTTTGGGGCACCAGCTAACTGGGATATGGAAGGCTATTACGACCCCAATATGCCTGCTCCCAGAGTGTCCTCTCCCCCTGGCCGGCATGGGCTAGACCCATTTAGGGGTTTCGGACATGTGAGTCGGAGGAGTCAGTTCCATACCTTGGCTTTTTATGTTTGCCCTGGACTCCACAGAAAGCGTTCCCTTAATCCAACATGTGGGGGCCAAGATCATTTCTTCTGTAAAACTTGGGGCTGTGATACATACTGGAAGCTGTCCTCCAGTTGGGACTATATAAAGGTGACTGCCAACTATAGCCATCATGAGGCAGGAAAACCAGGATGGGTGTACCATCCGGATTGTGAAACCTGGTGCCACCCACTTCATATTACTTTTACCATGGCAAGAAAGTGGGCAACTGGGTGGACAACTGGTTATACATAGGGTGTTAGGTTTTATAAAGAGAAATATGATGATGGACTGATATTTACCATTAAGCTTAAGATAGAGACCCCTTATACTCTGCTTGGCCCAAATTCAGTCTTGAACCCCCCCCCCCCATCTGCCTCTAAATTCTCCACGGATCCTTCCCCAGATTGTTTCCAAGTTGGGAACAGCCACACCAACCACTGCATTAGGGACCACCATACTCTCTCCTAAGGCCCTATCCGCACAGCCTCCGGAGTCTGATCTGGACATCAACCCTCTCCTAAACATGCTAATTAGTGCCTTCAGAGTGCTAAATGCCACGAACCCAGAGATGACTAAAAAAATGTTGGCTGTGTTATGATATAGCACCCCCTTACTATGAGAGTATTGCGTGTGTCGGTACTTCCACCATGTCTTTGGAAGCCTCCAATTGCAGGTGGAATCATCAACAAGTCTGCCTAACCCTATCAGCTGTTACTGGAAAAGGCCTTTGTGTGGGTCAGGTCCCACAAACCCATTAACATCTGTGTAATAGTTCACACCCTCTGATAAAGAATCTAACTGGGTACCTCCTCCTGCCCTTAGACAGCTGGTGGGCCTGAGCTTCAGGAATCACAACCTGTGTAAATTTAGAGATTCTTAATGACAACCATGATTTTTGTGTCCTGGTACAGATAGTGCCTAGATTGCTGTACCACCCTTATGAAGATGTACTAAATTACTGGGACCCCCAAGACCAGAGACTTAGTAAGGCACAAAAGAGAATTGGGAATTACCCTGGCAGTCATTTTGGGGGTGAGTTTAGGAGCTGCAGGGGTGGCACGGGATCAGCAGCTATGGCTTTACAAAATAAGGCATATGGAGAGCTGAGAGCTGCCATTGATTCAGATATAGAAAAAATAGAAAAGACTCTGACTGACCTCCAAGAATCCCTGACCTCCCTCTCAGAGATGGTCCTCCAAAATAGGAGAGGATTAGACCTGTTATTTCTTAAAGAAGGAGGTCTGTGTGCTGCACTGAAAGAGGAGTGCTGTTTTTATATAGACCACTCAGGAAGAGTCAAAGATAATTTAGCCAAGATTAGAGAGGGCTTAGAACAGAGAAAAAGTGAAAGAGCTCAAGGCAAGAGCTGGTTTGAAATTTGGTTTAACTCTTCCCCCTGGCTCACAACTTTGATCTCTGTACTTGCAGGACCGCTGATCATACTTTTGTTATTGCTTACCATTAGACCCTGCATTTTAAATCGTCTGGTTACCTTCATTAGAGAGCGTGTCAGTACGATACAAATTATGATGTTGAGACAGCAATATCAGGAAGTAAACCAAGATGAAGTACAGCAATATAGCCCATAATCTCAAGATTGAGATATTACCAAGAAAAAGGGGGGATGTAAAAATTGAGCAAAACAGAGATACCTCATAAAAATACCAAAAAGCAAGGAGGTCCATTTATCTTTAAGACAAAAGGTTTTAGAAGAGTTTACAGAGCAAACAAACCCATCCCCAAGGGATACACGATTCCAGAAGACCTCCCCAGGAGGGCGGATCTCCCCCACCCCTCCTGCACATCACAGGTATCTTATCCTCACCTGGAGGAGAAAGGTCAATAGAAACTAAAGAACAATGAAAAAGATAAAGTGTAACCAGCCCATGTTGTAAACTGTAACTAGCCCACTGTAAAACTCTGTTCTGAAATAGTATAAAAACTTAGAGCTTTGTTTCTTGTGGGTCTCTCCTGTCCCGAATACAGAGTGACCCTAGTATACTAGTTTCAATTAAAAAATTAACCTCATGTTATTGCAGCGGCCTCCTTCCTGATTCTTTGCGAGTGGGGTACTCACGCCGAATATAACAAATGCATAACAGTGCAACTTTTAATACTACATTAAAGAGACATTGTTTTAAATCCTATCTTTTATAAGTCTAGTTTCTAGGATAAGAATTACATAAAATGTTATCCCAATTGGTTTTCCTGGGTTGTTAGCTCATGTCACGTGTTGTTGTTTAGAATGACTCCAACCCTGAGTTACCAATTTTAAGCTAACTTTCTGTTACCAATGTTACAAATTTTTAATCATACCCAATAACTTATAAGCCAATACTCTATAATCAAGCCATGCAGATCATATTTTTACTTTTAAAATCAGTCAGAAACAAAATGAAGTGGCTACACATATCTTATATATTTAGACCAAACAACATTTTCTTGCTTTTTCTAGCTGTAATTTCAAGAGAAGAGCACTTTGTTACCTTCTGAACTCAACAAACACAGTCACAGAGATTTTTCCCAGGGTAACTTATCAGTTTCTGCTGTGCAAATTGAGACTGCCTTTTAAACAAGTTAAACTAAATCAAGGGGTAGACAGTCAGCAGACAGAATTTTAACCATTTTTTCTTTCCAATATTAAATACAGGCCAACAATCATTCAAACAACAAAACAAAAACAGACATAAATTGACACATATGAACAGATTGGTGCACCAAGGACAGACAATAGAGAGAGAGGGAAGAGAACTTGATGTCCCAAAGGGACCTGAATATAAACAGAACTAAGGATATCTCCAGTAGGAGCCAGAGAGGAAGCAGGACATCTCCTGTTTTCCTCCTGGCCCTAGGAGAGCTCTGAAATTTTCTGAAACCTATTCTCTCTTTCGCTTTCTCATGTCATTTGTATATTTACCATTCTTACTTCTGGGAACCATGCACAGCATAAATCCACTTGAGCTAAGAATTTTTCTAACATCTGTTTTTTAAACCCTACTCCTCTCACCTAATGCAGCTCTTGGCTGCGGACAAATGCCTATATAGAATTCCCCTGTCCCAATGCGCTGTTGCCCCTAGGTGAATTTAGCATCGGGTCAACACCTGTTCAGCCTAGCTGTATCCTCTTAATGCACTTCCTTCAACAACAGCCTCCAAAAAATAAAATTTATACCTATCACTAGCATTAGTGTTGTTCGTTGCTTACTGTTCAGGATACTGTTACTTTTCTTCCATTTTCTGTGGAGCTCCACCCCAGACAGTGTTTCTCAGTGGGTCCCCTCGTTTTCAGTCCCCTTATTCAGGCATCACCTGTAGCTGTCCAGTGGCAGTGGAGAACTGGGTCTACCTGAAAGGGGGGCTGGAAATGAAAAAAAACAGGATGCAAAGGAAGGATGAACCCAAGACGAAGGTTCTGATCAAGGCTCAAAGTTTAATATTCAACACTGCATTTATATAGGGAGAGCCCACAGACCCATCCTTTGTTTCAGCTGGATTGTGTTGTAAACCAAGCTCAGTGGGCAGTCTATTCCTCAAAGCTCCTGTAGGAAATTGCAATCCCCTATACCCATGTACAAAGTCAAGTGTGATCGTGCCTCCCATAATCCCAGAGTTGGGGGAGGGGCAGAGACAGATGGATCCCAGGAGGCTCTGGTCAGACAGCCTAGCCAAAATGCCAAGCTTCTGGTTCAGTGAGATGCTATGTCTCAAGGAAGTAAGGTAGATAATGATGAAGGGAGACTTAACATCTGTCTCTGTCCCTCTGTCCTTCACATGCATATACACAGGTTTTCACACACACACACACACACACACACACACACACACACACACAGAGTTAGTTAGTTAGTTAGTTAGTTAGTTAGTTAGTTACAGGTTACTTGACATTGTGCCACAATATTATCATCTAAATACATCACATTCAAGAATTGAGTTATACACACATACATACATACATGCACACACACACACACACACACACACACAAAATATCTGGTAATGTTTTAAGTAAATTTATGGTTTTGTGTTGGGCTTTATTCGTAGCTGTCCTGAAGTTGAAACCTCCTGGAATTTCTAATGGATAAGTTACTAATCTTCTATGCATCTTCTCCTAAAACCAATCTTAAAGAAAGATGTGATGTTTGTGTATTTAAAAGGCCAACCTACCTCAGAAGGTTATATGCAACAAAAGCAAACAAAACAACAACAATGCTAATCATGTTTGTCCTCCCCAAACACCTTTAGTTCCTGGTCTCTCTTAGTATTCTATCCCAGGCAGCTCCAAACTTTCCCCCAGTGCCCTTGTACTCAGAGTTCTGTGGCCTGTACAACCACTCCAATTTTCCATACAGGAGGGGAGTCTGCCCTAAGAAAAGGAAAATGTCCTTTCCTTACCTTTGAGAAATTTCTGCTTCCTTTCTTAAGAAACTTAAGGCATCAAAGGCAATAAAGTCAGGACAGATGCCAGGGGAAAATTCCAGCCCTTCATAGTGCTCTCTCCTCTCATGCCAGGTTAATGTTGCCCCTTGATTAGGAGCAACTCCATTCAAAAGACATTTCCAATCACTGGGCTTGCTGAACCTTTATCAACACTAGCTTTGTTTCTACCACATCCTGTGCATATAGAATGGACTAGATGCTTAATAATAAATAAATGCTTGTTCGTGAATATACGGTAGCCAATTAACCTTCTTTTAAAAGATTTTTTCCCCCTTTGGTTTTTCAAGACATAGTTTCTCCGAGTAGCCTTGGTTGTCCTAGAACTTACTCTATAGACCAGTTTGGCCTCAAACTTAGAGACTCTCCTGCCTCTGCCTCCCAAGTGCTGAAATTTAAAGACATGTGCCACCACTACCTGGCCAAAATTTATTATCTTATGATAACAATAAGCATTGACTGGTTCATACAGTATCTGGTATGTAGAAATTTCAGAGAAGCTCAGCTGGTGGTTCCAGGATAGCTGTCACTTAGGGATCCAGCAATCTAGAGTTAGGCAGGCAACAGCTACAGCATCCACTTCCAGGGTGGCCCATTCACGGGGCTGTTGGGCACAGTCTTTTCCATAGGACTGCTTGAGTGAACATAGAGACTGACTCAGGAGTTAGCATGGAAGGAAATGAGAAGATAGACCTCAGAAGCTACACTGCTTCTATAGTCCATGACTTACTCAGAAGCCACACTGCTACCATAGTCCATGACTTACTCAGGTCATCCCTACTCAGCTGAGAGGGAGTGACCCAGGAGACAGGCCTAGGAACTGTCTCGGAAGCTGGCCACCATTGGTGGGGCTGAACTCTGACACATTCTTTGCATATGATTGGGATTGCCAAAGGAAAGATCCTTGTGACTGTTAACATTCCATAGTCAACCCAGGGCTGTCATTGCTCTGGAAACCTGCATCTTCTCTAGAATGCAGCCCCTCTGGGGTGCACATATCTAAACCCTCAGACTGTTTTATCAAAAACCACATCAAAATCTCAAAATTATCAGCAAAAGGTAGAAAATGGATTCCTCCTGGGAACTTTAAATAAGCTTAAGTGTATGTTGGAAAATAATCTAATTTTTTCAGGTTAGCAAAATATACAAGTACTCTTAAGAAGGTGTGTAAAGTGAGCATTTCTCTGACTTCAGGTTAAATGTTTGTCGTTCTACTAGAATTGAATGCAAAAGCCTAGAGTAAAGTCTATTGCTAAACCAAGTCAGAGGTCACTAAATCAAATGTGTGCATGGAGCAAGCATGTGACATGATTAGGTAAAATGGATATGCTGGCAGCTGTGCCTAGACCTAGCCCTTGTTGCAACAGAAGAATGTGAGGCCTTTATTATTTAAAAAAAATGTCAAGTAAGTGAAAATAATGTTAACTATGTAGGTCATCGTGGGCCTGGATCTGGCCTACCAGCTGCCATTTTGCAACCTCTGCCATAGATCAAAGAACAGATAGCAGAATAACCAGATGCCTGATTGGGTGCTGGGTGCTGGGTGCTGGGTGCTGGGTGCTGGGTGCAGGGCTGAAAGGGTCTTAAACCCCTCAGCCTTCGGATTCTTCAGGCTTACTGAGAAAGTCTCCCATTGTCCTTGCCACAGAGTCCATATCCCAGAGCAGGCAGAAGGTAAACAAACGTAACAAGAAGAGTAAGAGAGACTGGGAACCCAGTGGGCATAGGGGCTGATAGGAAACCTCAGCCATTGAACTTCTGTGTCGGTGAAGCCACCTTCCAGAGTGGACTTTCTTCCGTAGGTTACAGCAAGACAGCAGGTTCTTACAGCATAAAATCATCCAGAACAGGCCTGCACCTTTGCCTTTAATCCCAACAGTAAGCAAGAGGCAGAGGCAAGCAAGTTCCCGGGAACCTGAGGCCAACCTGGTCCAATTCAGCCAGCGCTATAAAGTGAGACCTTGTCTTTTGAGTGGAGTCATTGTCCGAATGCAAAAGCAAAGCATGATGACAAAGGGATTGTGATTTGAATCTTGCCACTTATCAGCTGTGTGGCCACGTTGATTAGTGTTGAGCAGTCTGGGCCTCAGGGATCTCATCTGCAATGTGGGGGTTGCAAAACTCTTTACACAGTGACTGTAAGGATGAAGCAAGGGATGGTCCACAAGATACTCATCCCAGTGCCTAGCATGTCAGGAGAGTTCAGTAAGAGGTCATTGTCAGAACCACATCAAGATGACAATCTCCATAAACCATGGTGTGTGTGTGTGTGTGTGTGTGTGTGTGTGTGTGTGTGTGTGTG